>ONZH01001717.1:0-46356 GCA_900303285.1 Rhinella marina
ATTGTGATGCCCCATTAAAGAAACTTGAAATTGGCTGTCATGATTGTTCTCCATACCATTGTGTAGAGCCAGGGGCAGACTGGGAACTTAAAGTGGCCCTGGAAAAAACCTAAAACAGGTCCCATGCTGTAGGCAGGTCCACATTGACAAAAGGCAGGGCAACACAAGTAAGCGATGACAACACAAGTTGATAGGAACAACAATTCTGAAGTGCAGCAAAAAAACGCTGCCCTAGCAGAACCAAGTACCACAGTGCAGCACAAAATACTGCTGCCCCCACTGCAGTATTCAACTGTCCTTAGGATGGCAATACAGCTGAAAACATGAAGTACCTGCAGCCGCCAGCCAGGTGCATAGGTACCTGATGTCCCTAGCATACCTTACTACTGAGAGAATGAGATCATTATGTATCCAACTGATGGCCATGAGGAGAAGTTGAATAGCCCCTTGGGCATCAGCCTACCATGTATAGCCCCTGTATAGAGCTGAATGCATTAACAATGTATAACGAGCACATGCTTGTTATGTAGACTGAATACAGATCTTAACCTGTTCGTTACCAGTGTCATACATGTATGGAGCTGGAGCAATCTTTAAACATGGCGCCCGCTCGTGCTTAAAGCGGGTGCCATAGGCAGCAGGTATCTGCTGTTTCAATAATGCCAATCACGGTTATTACAGCTTTTCGATGCTGTGATAAAGTGTGATGACGACATCTAAAGGGTTAATACCGGCATCCCTGTGCGGTGATCGGGGATGCCAATAATGAATTCTAAAAGGTTGCGTCTCTATGAAGAGACCCAGCGTATTACAGCTGCAATTTCTATGTTGGAAAAGTTGCAGGCCACCATAAGAAATCAGCAATTCATGTAATACTATACAACCTATGGGAGTATAGAAGTAATTTATAAAAAACAAAACAAAGCAGCGGACATAATAGGTTCCTAGGCTGGCTACAAAAACATTAAAACGTTTTTTAAAAAGGTAAAAAAATAAATATAAAAACACCCCCTTTCCTTAGAATAAAAAAAATACATTAATACTAAAAAAATAAACATCATGGGCATCACCGCATGCAAAACAGCCTGTAATATTAAAATCTAAAAATATTTTTCCCATAGGGCGAATGGTGTAACAGAAAAATGTATCAAAATGGCCAATTCGCCTTTTTTTCAACACTTTATATAATAAAATATCAAAAAATCACACCCACTCCAAAATGATATCAATAAAGATTGTCTGGCA
Organism: Rhinella marina; assembly: GCA_900303285.1. Lineage (NCBI taxonomy): Eukaryota > Metazoa > Chordata > Amphibia > Anura > Bufonidae > Rhinella > Rhinella marina. The sequence continues at coordinate 1,246 of ONZH01001717.1, forward strand.
AAACATGAGCCCTGCCCCATCAGCCTGCTAACCTCTGCCCTGTATTAATAAAGGCCCCAGTATTAACAGAGCTTCCAATAATGCCCCAATATAAATTTCCTTAGTAGTAAGAATGCACCCAGTAGTAATGACCCCCTTAGGTCCATGAGCAGTGGTGTACCTTTAATGGAGGCAAACCCCCAGACTGATATGTGGCCAGTGCTGAATTTCTTTCCTTCCCAACATGAAAACATAGCATTTTTATGCAGCTTTAACAATAGGGATGAAGACATAGTGCAGACCCACATATAAAAGGGGTTCACAATACTTTATTGTACTCACAGAGTCTTGTCCTTGAACATCACATATAAAATATTACTTCCTGACCCGGGTTTCGCTCCTGCTTCATCTGGGGCGACTCAGCTTCAGTTTTAGAATTTGGGCGGTATTTATTGCCACGTCATGCTGGTCACATGATTTGGGCGGTATCTATTGCCAGATTGCTGGTCACATGATTGCTTTTCTTTAAAAACATTAACAGTTTGGCATTTTATGCTGCTTTACTATATATTAACCTATTCATATTATGCCATTACAGTAAACACATTTAAAGGAAACCTGTCGGCTCCAAAACACCCCCTGAACTAGAGTAAGAGATGTATAGTGTAAGTGATGCTGAATCTGATTATGTAAGTTTTTTCTTCATACTCACTTCCATTCCGACGCTGTGCTCCCACAAACCTGCAGTAAAATGCACTCACTGGACTCTTCTTTGAGTCCTCTCCATTATGTGAGTGAGCACTGGAGTCCACTGAGTGCATTTTACTGCTGGTTTGTCAGAGCACAGCGTCAGAATGGAAGTGAGTATGAAGATAAAAATTACATAACCGGACTCGATGTCACTTACACTATACACCGCTTACTGTAGTTTGGAGGGTGTTTCAGAGCTGACAGGTTCCCTTTAAATACTTAAAAAACAAAAGAGATATCTCTCTTCAAAATCCCTATTTTAAATTACATACAGGGATAAATAAAATCTTCTAAGCGGTAATCTACTCTATGTCTGTCTTGACAAACTTTTTCTTCCACTATCTACCGTATGATCATCATATAGAGCTGCGTTTTCATATATTGATTCTAATTTTGGGCATCGTTAAATAGAAATAATTTCAGTGCAATATCTGTCTATTTTTATAAACCACCTTGCTCTTACATCTCTCTAAATGCCGCTGAGGGTACTCTTCGGAATACACCGTATTCTATCTAATAGAATGGCTCCACACCTATAGTTTCTTCCGCAGCAGGGCAGACCATTACTGCTTGATCGTGTTTACAAATGGTTCTATTTTTCTTTTTTTCAGAGTGCCAATAAAGAGTGAAAAGGTTATTACAACCATAATTTAGATGTTTATCTACCCCACTAAAACAATCTATATATATTCTAGATGTTATATCTTCTTTTGGCCTTTTGTCTAAATACCTAGTGGGACCCATAGTTATATAGTCGTAAAATAATAAAATTGTTGTGGCTCCATAAAAATAAAGGAGAACCAGTAGAAGGTGTATGTCATCCTATCTGTTATCCATATAGGAGTTGGTTGTATAATTATATGTTGTTACATCCTGGAAAAAACCAAGGGAGATTGTATCTTATACTATCAATAAAGGGGAAAAAACAAACAAAGATAAACAGAAGATGGGGAAGATTGTATCTTATCCTACCATTAGTCCACACAAAGATCTACTCAATACCTGCATAATGTTGCTGACAGATGTTATCGCAATTCTCACAATTTCGCCTTCTTTGTGTGGTGCCAAATCATAGAAGTATAAGTATGCATATGCTCATACAGCTTTCACAATGACACCAGACACAAGTTGGTTTCATGGAAAATACTTCACATCCCCAAGCAAGGGTGTAGTACAGCAACTTCAACACTGAGTTCATTGGTTAATTTGAAAGAGGCAAATTAATATTCCAACCTCCCGCTTCCGCGTCTTAAAACAAAGAGAGTGTTCACGTGTCTCACATAGCTAATTAGTTGGCATCTAGTGGTCAAAAATGAGCAATACAGGCTTTACACATTATATATAAAAACCTCTCTCTCTCAAATCCCTCCTTTTTGCAGGAAATAGACTCAAGGTGAACAGGCAAAGTGAGGTATTCTCCCAATGCCCTAAACGGCGAAGAGCTGGACTTTCCCTATTGCTTCACCAGGTCCCGTCAACTCCCTTTTGGGTTTGCCTTCACCTTGTCCTATTTACTCCGCAACCATCAACAAGGTTTTTATTTGCTTCAGGATGGAATTGCATTCTTCAAACAGTTGTAATCATTCGTATTTTTAACATATGCATGGTGCGGGCATGTGCATATTAAACATTTTAAAATCAACAATTTTAATTTTCAGCCAGTTCATTCGATAGTCGTCAGTCTCTTCAGAGCCTTGATGATACTTCCATCAGGTGTTATTTGGAATGTAGGTAGAGCTGGAACTTTCAAAGATCTTATAGACCACTCCTTTTTCTGCTGCCAAGGACCAGTTGGTTCTGCAGAGTCGTCACCGAAGAAGAGCTCATTTGTTCCTCTATTCCCTTCACAGCATCACCGGTGTGATTCACAAATCTCTGTTGATAATAGAGATTTTAATGCAATCTATATTTTATTAATACTAATCATGGGAATTAATGACTCAAATCCTGCAGCTACCTGACTTCTAGCTTTAAAATTCGTCAGAAACTCTTCTATGGACTCTTATAGCATTAATGTGTACAGTCATGGCCAAAAGTTTTGAGACAAATATTATATTTTCACATGATCTGCTGCCCTCTGGTTTTTATGTGTGTTTGTCAGATGTTTTTATCACATACAGAAATATAATTGCAATCATATTATGAGTAACAAAAGCTTATATTGACAGTTAGAATGAGTTAATGCAGCAAGTCAATATTTGCAGTGTTGACCCTTCTTCTTCAGGACCTCTGCAATTCTCCCTGGCATGCTCTCAATCAACTTCTGGACCAAATCCTGACTGATAGCAGTCCATTCTTGCACAATCAATGCTTGCATTTTGTCAGAATTTGTAGGTTTTTGTTTGTCCACCCGTCTCTTGATGATTGACCACAAGTTCTCAATGGGATTAAGATCTGGGGAGTTTCCAGGCCATGGACCCAAAATCTCTATGTTTTGTTCCCTGAGCCATTTAGTTATCACCTTTGCTTTATGGCAAGGTGCTCCATCATGCTGGAAAAGGCATTGTTGATCGCCAAACTGCTCTTGGACGGTTGGGAGAAGTTGCTCTCGGAGGACATACAACAGATGTGCAGGTCGGGGGACTCCTAGGAAATAGTGACCATAATATAATAACCTTCCAATTGTCATTCAAAAGAGCGTTTCTTCAGGGAGGAACAAAAATACCTAACTTTAAAAAAGCTAAATTTAGCCAACTAAGAGAGGCCATAGGCCTAACTAACTGGGACAAAGTCCTCAAAAATAAAAATACAGCCACAAAATGGGATATTTTTAAAAGCATCCTAATATCTAATTGTGAGAGGTACATACCTTATGGGAATAAAAGGTTAAGGAACAAGAAAAAACCAATGTGGATAAACAGAACTGTAAAGAAAGCAATAAATGATAAACAGAAAGCATTTAAATCACTAAAACAGGAGGGGAGCGAGGAAGCATTGAAAAACTACAAGGAAAAAAATAGAATATGTAAAAGACAAATAAAAACAGCCAAACTAGAGACCGAGAGATTAATCGCCAAAGAAAGTAAAACTAACCCTAAAATGTTCTTTAATTATATAAATGGTAAAAAGTATAAACCTGAAGGTGTTGGCCCCTTACAGAGTAATGAGGGGGGAGTTGCAGAGAGCGATGAGGAGAAAGCGAAGCTACTAAATATCTTTTTCTCCACTGTATTCACTGAGGAAAATGAACTGTCAGATGAAATGCAGAATATAAAAGTAAATTCCCCATTAAAAGTGCCCTGTCTGACCCAGGAAGAAGTAGAGCTACGTCTTAAAAAGATTAAAATAGACAAATCGCCAGGACCGGATGGCATACACCCCCGTATCCTAAGAGAATTAAGTAATGTCATCGCTAGACCCTTATTTCTGATATTTAAGGACTCTATACTGACAGGGAGTGTTCCACAGGATTGGCGCATAGCAAATGTGGTGCCAATATTCAAAAAGGGTCCAAAAACAGAGCCTGGGAACTATAGGCCGGTAAGTTTAACATCTGTCGTGGGTAAACTGTTTGAGGGTTTTCTAAGAGATGCTATCTTGGAGTACCTCAATGAAAATAAGCAAATTACTCCATATCAGCATGGCTTCATGAGGGATCGGTCATGTCAAACCAATTTAATCAGTTTCTATGAGGAGGTAAGTTCTAGACTGGACCGCAGCGAATCAATGGATGTCGTATATCTGGACTTCTCCAAAGCATTTGACACTGTACCACATAAAAGGTTAGTATATAAGATGAGAATGCTTGGCCTGGGAGAAAATGTCTGTATCTGGGTAAGTAACTGGCTCAGTGATAGAAAACAGAGGGTGGTTATTAATGGCACATACTCAGATTGGGTCACTGTAACTAGTGGGGTACCACAGGGGTCAGTATTGGGCCCTATTCTCTTCAATATATTTATTAATGATCTTGTAGAAGGCTTGCACAGTAAAATATCAATTTTTGCAGATGACACTAAACTGTGTAAAGTAATTAACACAGAAGAGGACAGTACACTGCTACAGATGGATCTGGATAGACTGGAGGCTTGGGCAGAGAAGTGGCAGATGAGGTTTAACACTGACAAATGTAAAGTTATGCATATGGGAAGGAATAATGCAAGTCACCAGTACATACTAAATGGTAAAATATTGGGTAACTCTGACATAGAAAAGGACCTAGGAATTTTAGTGAACAGAAATCTAAGCTGCAGAAACCAATGTCAGACAGCTGCTGCCAAGGCCAATAAGATAATGGGCTGCATCAAAAGAGGCATAGATGCCCGTGATGAGAACATAGTCCTGCCACTTTACAAATCACTAGTCAGACCACACATGGAGTACTGTGTACAGTTCTGGGCTCCTGTGAACAAGGCAGACATAGCAGAGCTGGAGAGGGTTCAGAGGAGGGCAACTAAAGTAATAACTGGAATGGGTGGACTACAGTACCCAGAAAGATTATCAAAATTAGGGTTATTCACTTTAGAAAAAAGACGACTGAGGGGAGATCTAATAACTATGTATAAATATATCAGAGGTCAGTACAGAGATCTCTCCCACGATCTATTTATCCCCAGGACTGTGACTGTGACGAGGGGCCATCCTCTGCGTCTGGAGGAAAGAAGGTTTGTACACAAACATAGAAGAGGATTCTTTACGGTAAGAGCAGTGAGACTATGGAACTCTCTGCCTGAGGAGGTGGTGATGGTAAGTTCACTAAAAGAGTTCAAGAGGGGCCTGGATGTATTTTTGGAGGGTAATAATATTACAGGTTATAGTTACTAGAGAGGGGTCGTTGATCCAGGGAGTTATTCTGATTGCCTGATTGGAGTCGGGAAGGAATTTTTTTCCCTAGTGGGGAAACTGGCTTCTACCTCACAGGGTTTTTTTGCCTTCCTCTGGATCAACTTGTAGGAAAACAGGCCGAACTGGATGGACAGATGTCTTTTTTCGGCCTTATAAACTATGTTACTTATAAACTATGTTACTATGACATTCTGGTACCATTCTTTAGTCATGGCTGTGTTTTTAGGCAAGACTGTGAGAGAGCCGATTCCCTTGGCTAAGAAGCAACCCCACACATGAATGGTTTCAGGATGCTTTACAGTTGGCATGAGACAAGACTGGTGGTAGCGCTCACCTCGTCTTCTCCGAATAAGCTGTTTTCCAGATGTCCCAAACAATCGAAAAGGGGATTCATCAGAGAAAATGACTTTACCCCAGTCCTCAGCAGTCCACTCCCTGTACCTTTTGCAGAATATCAGTCTGTCCCTGATGTTTTTTCTGGAGAGAAGTGGCTTCTTTGCTGCCCTCCTTGAGACCAGGCCTTGCTCCAAGAGTCTCCGCCTCACAGTGCGTGCAGATGCACTCACACCTGCCTGCTGCCATTCCTGAGCAAGCTCTGCACTGCTGGTAGCCCGATCCCACAGCTGAAACACTTTTAAGAGACGTCCTGGCGCTTGCTGGTCTTTCTTGGGCGCCCTGGAGCCTTTTTGGCAACAATGGAACCTCTCTCCTTGAAGTTCTTGATGATGCGATAGATTGTTGACTGAGGTGCAATCTTTCTAGGTGCGATACTCTTCCCTGTTAGGCCATTTTTGTGCAGTGCAATGATGACTGCACGTGTTTCTTTAGAGATAACCATGGTTAACAGAAGAGAAACAATGATGCCAAGCACCAGCCTCCTTTTAAAGTGTCCAGTGGTGTCATTCTTACTTAATCATGACAGATTGATCTCCAGCCCTGTCCTCATCAACACCCACACCTGTGTTAATGGAGCAATCACTGAAACGATGTTAGCTGGTCCTTTTAAGGCAGTGCTTCAATGATGTTGAAATGTGTTTTGGGGGGATAAAGTTCATTTTCTAGGCAAATATTGACTTTGCAAGTAATTGCTGTTAAGCTGATCACTCTTTATAACATTCTGGAGTATATGCAAATTGCCATTATAAAAACTGAAGCAGTAGACTTTGTAAAAATTAATATTTGTATCATTCTCAAAACTTTTGGCCATGACTGTATTTGAGAGTAAAAGGATGTATGACGAAACCATCTTAATCTAGACCAGACATTGTGTTGCTAACTAATTTGATTTCACTCAGAAGGTGAAAATAGAACAAATGGCATCAGTACTTGATCAGGGTACATTGGCCATTCCATTCTATTTCCTGGGTTGGAGTTTCAGATCTTCACACAACCACCAGATATCCTCATGTTGATAGTCTTGGCTGATAAACCATCTATCAGAGTCACTATTTGTCTCATTTAGACGTATTATATAAGAACATTATCTTGGAGGGAAAACACCAATGAGCCTTCCTGTATAAAATCCTGTCTCTAAGGCCAGTTTGTCTTCATATTTCTAAATTGGCTAAATATTTAACGCCAATTATAGGTAAGGTGTAGGAGCCACAGATGCAATTGGACTTTAAGGTTTCGCCCTTACCAATATTCTAAATTTGCCTAGGGGATCTTTACCACTTACTCATGCTCTTAAAACATATATTCCCCAAATCCTATTGGATAGGATTTCTAATAGACAGGAACAAAAGATTGCGCACATTACATTTACAATCATTTAATGGTGTTCCCTTCAGGATGGTCTTCCTCTGCAACAAATTCTCATCCTTACTGATTCTACAGCTTCCACTGGTTTATATTCCCAATACTTAGGACTACTGTTCTGTCCTGCTTATCTCCAATGTCCACAGTTTGTATGGTCATCTCTAAACACTGCACAATTACCATAGACTGGGTCAGTTTCTGTCACACAGATGTACTTATCTGACCAAAACCATGTGTCCTATTTGTCATCTGTCCACTACACAAGTCAAACTTGGCAGTATTTCACTCATCTTGATAAAATACCATTGGAATTTGATCTGTTTTCCCTTTTGTACCATATAAACCAAACAATAAGACATGTAAAATCTTTATGGCCTCTGTAGTCCTGGTACTTGGTTGCTATGTGACGCGCAGATCCATTCCAAATGGACAGCCGTAGCGATGGTTTACAGGACTTGATGTAGATCCTCAAACCGTGATTCTAGGACTTTCCATACCCTTCTTCTTTCACCACTACCCAATCTCCTAGTTGTAAACATTGAGTTGTCTCTTATGCAGTCTGGATCTGGAAAACAAACTAAAATTTGGACATACACGTTAACATACTTTACATAGTAACATAGTTTATAAGGCCGAAAAAAGACATCTGTCCATCCAGTTTGGCCTGTTTTCCTACAAGTTGATCCAGAGGAAGGCAAAAAACCCCTGTGAGGTAGAAGCCAATTCTAGCCTTCCCGACTCCAATCAGGCAATCAGAATTACTCCCTGGATCAACGACCCATCTCTAGTAACTATATCCTGTAATATTATTACCCTCCAGAAATACATCCAGGCCGCTCTTGAACTCTTTTAGTGAACTTACCATCACCACCTCCTCAGGCAGAGAGTTCCATAGTCTCACTGCTCTTACCGTAAAGAATCCTCTTCTATGTTTGTGTACAAACCTTCTTTCCTCCAGACGCAGAGGATGTCCCCTCGTCATAGTCACAGTCCTGGGGATAAATAGATCATGGGAGAGATCTCTGTACTGACCTCTGATATATTTATACATAGTTATTAGATCTCCCCTCAGTCGTCTTTTTTTCTAAAGTGAATAACCCTAATTTTGATAATCTTTCTGGGTACTGTAGTCCACCCATTCCAGTTATTACTTTAGTTGCCCTCATCTGATCCCTCTCCAGCTCTGCTATGTCTGCCTTGTTCACAGGAGCCCAGAACTGTACACAGTACTCCATGAGTGGTCTGACTAGTGATTTGTAAAGTGGCAGAACTATGTTCTCATCATGGGCATCTATGCCTCTTTTGATGCAACCCATTATCTTATTGGCCTTGGCAGTAGCTGTCTGACACTGGTTTCTACAGCTTAGTTTGCTGTTCACTAAAATTCCTAGGTCCTTTTCCATGTCAGAGTTACCCAATATTTTACCATTTCGTATGTACTGGTGACTTGCATTCTTCCTTCCCATTTGCATAACCTTACATTTGTCAGTGTTAAACCTCATCTGTCACTTCTCTGCCCAAGCCTCCAGTCTATCCAGATCTATCTGTAGCAATGTACTCTCCTCCTCTGTGTTAATTACTTTACACTGTTTAGTGTCATCTGCAAAAATTGATATTTTACTGTGCAAGCCTTCTATAAGATCATTAATAAATATATTGAAGAGAATAGGGCACAATACTGACCCCTGTGGTACCCCACTACTGATAGTGACCCAATCTGAATATGTGCCGTTAATAACCACCCTCTGTTTTCTATCACTGAGCCAGTTACTTACCCACATACAGACATTTTCTCCCAGGCCAACCATTCGCATTTTATATACTAACCTTTTATGTGGTACCATGTCAAATGCTTTGGAGAAGCTTTGAAACACTACTATGCTGCATCTGGAGCTATTGGGGAAATAGACATCTAACCTAGGGGCATACTCAAAGAGTACTTCCTAAGGAACTATCTTCCGGTTAGGCGAAGAAGAGCCCCAGGAGTAGGTATTCTCTCCTCAGTCAGTATCTTTTAGCTGTAGCCTTTGCTACAGGCCAGGTCTCCGAATATCCTGGAAAGAGATCAATACAAAGTACATATTTACATTGTTCTACCTTTGTTAGCTGAATGTAGTCAATCCACAGTCTCTGAAATGGGTAAGATGACCTGAGCATATGCATTCCTGGAACTCCCATAGTTCTCTCATCATTATTACAGCACTCACCTAGTGGCAGCATTGTTGAACCCAGGAGCCATCCACCACAGAACCCAGTCACACCTTCTCTCTCTTGATTTGCCCATGTTCTAAACCCATCCTCTTTAGGTACAGTGCCCTCTGAGGGAAGAATTTCTTACCAACCTTCCAAAGTCCATTCTTAATCATCACTTCTACCTTTATCCTTTGATGTTTCTCTTTAGCCTCTGTAGCCTGTATCTGAAAAGACTCAAACTTTTGGAAGTCTACTGGCCCAAAACCATCCTGTATCACACAAACTTCCTCTTACTATAGTCTTCAGGTAATAGTTTAGCCTTTACCTCCTCAGGTAGCATCAGGGCTTTAAACATCTTTCATACACTCAGCAATTATTATTGATGGGCCTAACCATGGATCAAACAAAATCTCTGCTTCACCAGATTAGACCATAATAATGAGTGATACTGAAGGCATACCTGAATGTTAATCAGTCTTACCCTCAGCCATTTTACAAACCTCAGTGAGCGCCTTCAGCTCTGCCTCCTGCACTGACATTGCTGGAGGGAGTGGTTCTAACTTGACAACATTTGGGTAGGAACAGCATATCCTGTCCGAACTGATCCATCTACAAGAAACTCAATATTTGATTATTAATTGGAGACAGTCATGTGAATTTTAAAATTTTTAAAGTCAGGAAGGAGGTGACTCATACTACTACTCCCTCCCTCCCAGAGGCAGCAGAGTAGTCAGATTCAAAGTTGTACACCTTAAAGGTGGAGTAGGAACTACATTATCATCTACTCCTACACATATAATACTACCCTTAGACATGACAGATTATGTAACATGTTTGCTGTGAGGCAATTGGGGAAGTCCCTAAGGATTGTATGGATAATAGGACACAATATTTAACTCGGGATAGCCTATGGGCGTTGCACTTGATGGGCTGAACATTCGCCTACTCCCATGGGCGAGGAAATGGGCAGGTACGTACAAAGTCTTCCTTCCCCTTTCTTGTGGGGAGTACTGATGAGAAGCCACACCCACCTTAGGCCTTTTGTTTAACTCAGTTTCTACACCTTACTTTTTGGAACTTGCAACAAAAATGAAGGGGCATAATGATCTTCACTCAGGCCTAGCCAATACCCAGCTTTCCCAGATGATCCTCTCAAGACCATCCACAAAGGCAGCAGTCAGGATCCTCTCATGTATGTCTATTCAAAACCCAAATCTATCCATCTTTGGTGGAGTTTATTGGAAACTTTCTTCACACTCTGTCCTGATGCATATCAGACAATGTGACTGACTGATCACATAAATGCTTCCTCTCAGACTAAGTGAGAACCCACTGTTGAAACTATAACTTGAGAGAGAATTAACCAGCTAAACCCCTCACATCTCATCAACAACAAGAGAAAGCTTTCCGTATTTAAGCTAACTCCCCACAGAACAGCATAGGTAAGTCCTCCTGATTGGAAATTCTACTCATTATAACAAACATTTCACTAGGGGACCAAGGACACTTCCAATTGGCATCATAGGTGCAATTACTGTAGGCAAATTTTTAACTAGTGGGACATTCAATTAAGAAGGGTTATTAGTAGAGATGAGCGAGCATGCTCGTCCGAGCTTGGTGCTCGTTTGAGTATTATGGTACTCGTAAGTACTCGCTGCTCGGACGAGTATCTCGCCATGCTCGAGGAAATGGCAACTTCCGCATTGTGCATTTTTGCCGCCTATAAACTCAGCCAATCACAAGCCAGGAGACTCTGAGGTACACCCAGCATCACATGGGGCCCTTACATGTCGATAGTAGGGGTTGGCTGGCCTGATCAGGTGACCCTGGAATATACTAGTGACTGCCCGCGGTGCTTGGCTCAGATGCTGTCTGGATGTCGTTAGGGATAGAGCTGCTGTGTTTCAGGGAGAGTGTTAGGGCCTGCATTTAGTTCTTTGTTAGGCAGGAGTGATCTCACAAGAACCCAACAGCCTTTCTAAGGGCTGGGCTGGCTGGCTGGCTGGCACTATTAGTACAGCTATCGCCATATATAACCATTTTTTTATTGTTCTATCTCAGTGATACAAATCCATTTCACACAGCTGTGTGGAACCATTCTGTGTGTCACAGTTCAGCTGTCCACTCAACACAAGCCGTATTTTCTGTCCAGGTGACACATTCTGTACGTCACTTAATTAAAAAAGATCTTTTGCTCTCACTGATACAGCTAGATTAGAAAAATCTCTGTGCGACATTTGTCTGGGTTGCAGTCAAAATAGCCACCGTCAGCAGGGGCTGAGTTTGCTGTCTGATAGTTTCTGCACGTCACGTTCCAAAAAAACAAAATATAAAAAAAATATATAAAAAAAATATATAAAAAATAGTTTTTTTGTTGTTTTATCTCAGTGATACAAATCCATTTCACACAGCTGTGTGGAACCATTCTGTGTGTCACAGGTCAGCTGTCCACTCAACACAATCCGTATTTTCTGTCCAGGTGACACATTCTGTACGTCACTTAATTAAAAAAGGTCTTTTGCTCTCACTGATACAGCTAGATTAGAAAAATCTCTGTGCGACATTTGTCTGGGTTGCAACTAAGCAGACCAAGTCTGCCTAATCTAATAGTTTCCGTGTAATTGCTCCATACTGCACGGTACGTAATAACATACGTAATTTTGATCTAACTTATCCACCTATATATTTACTTGTTCAGATTGAACAAGTTTTTGGGTTTCAGTACAGCAGGCCCATTTATTTTTTTTTTTTTTATATAATACACTTATATACAGAAAATGCTGAACCCCAGGGCTAAGGGACGAGGGCGTGGGCGTGGGCATTCAATTACTGCAGGGGGCAGAGGCCGTGGTCCTGGGCAGGGTGAGACAGTACCTGCTGATGAGGGAGCTGTGGAACGCCGCAGAGCTACACTCCCTAGCTTCATGTCTCAACTTACAGGGACACGTGGTAGAGGACTGTTGAAACCACAACAGTGCGAACAACTGATCTCATGGATTGCGGACAATGCTTCAAGTAATTTGTCCACGAGTCAGTCTTCCACGCAGTCCACCCACGTTACCCAAGGGAGCACTCCTCTGGCTCCTCCACCTCAACCTCCTTCCCCCCAGTCTGCCCCCTCCCAGGAAAATTTGGAATGCGATCCGGCATACTCTCAGGAACTGTTTTCTGGACCCTTCCCAGAGTCACAAACCACTTCTCAGGTTACTGCTGACCTCGTTCCCGATGCCCAAGTTTTCCAACTGTCGCAGTCTGTGAGTGATGATGATGATGACAATGTTGACTTAGTGGAAGAAGTTTGTAAAGAGGTGGGAGCAGACTGAGGAATCGGAGGATGACGAGGTGACTGACCCAAGCTGGGTTGATAAGCCGAGTGAAGACAGTGCCTCTGAGGCGGAGGCGAATGCTGCACCAGAACAGGTTGGAAGAGGCAGTGGTGTGGCCAGATGGAAAAGCAGGGCCAGAGCTGGTGCATCAGCAGCAACTGTTTCACGTAGTGAAGCTCCCGTGGCGAGGCCTAGATGTTCGCAAGTCTGGAGGTTCTTTAAAGAAAGTGAGGATGACCGACGGACTGTGGTGTGCAACCTGTGCCACACCAGGATCAGCAGGGGTACCACCACTACTAGCCTAACCACCACCAGCATGCGCAGGCATATGAGTGCTAAACACCCCACTCAATGGAACCAAGGCCGTTCACCTCCTGCGGGTCACACCACTGCTCCTTCCCCTGTGTCACTCGCTGCCTCTGCTAGTCAACCCCCTGCCCAGGACCCCGGCACGATCACCTCCCGCCGGAAAACCACACCTTCGCCCCCACGATCCTCCACAGCGTCCACCAATGTGTCCCAGCGCAGTGTTCAGCTGTCTTTACAGCAGACGCTGGAGCGCAAGAGGAAATACAGTTCCACCCACCCACATGCCCAAGCCCTCAACGTCCACATCTCCAAATTGCTAAGCCTGAGATGCTGCCCTATAGGCTGGTAGAGACCGAGGCCTTTCGCAATCTCATGGTGGTGGCTGCCCCTCGGTATTCGGTCCCCAGCCGCCACTATTTTTCCCGATGTGCCGTCCCAGCCCTACACCAGCACGTGTCAGAGAACATCATCCGTGCCCTGACCAACGCTGTTTCTGAGAAGGTCCACCTAACCACGGACACGTGGACAAGTGCTGCCGGGCAGGGACACTATATCTCACTGATGGCACATTGGGATAACTTGGTGGAGGCTGGGACCGAGACTGACCCTGGGGCCGCTCATGTACTGCTCACACCGAGGATTGCGGGACCTACCTCGGTCATGGTCTCTCTGACGTACTATGCCTCCTCCTCCGACCCCTCCTCCTCCTCCACCAAATTACCATCCGTGGGCACGGCGCCCTCAGTCGGTAGCTCTAGGCGCAGCAGCAGTGCTGTGGGTAAGCGCCAGCAGGCGGTGCTCAAACTGCTGAGCTTAGGTGACAAAAGGCACACCGCCCAAGAGCTGTTACAGGGCATCACGGTGCAGACTGATGTGTGGCTGGCACCGCTGAACCTCAAGCCAGGCATGGTTGTGTGTGACAACGGGCGTAACCTGGTGGCGGCTCTGCAACTCAGCAGACTGACACATGTGCCATGCCTGACCCACGTGTTCAATCTCATAGTTCAGCGGTTCCTCAAGACATACCCCAATCTGTCTGATTTGCTCACCAAGGTGCGCCGCTCTGTGCGCATTTCCGCAAGTTGACCACAGATGCTGCCACTCTCAGGGCAGCGCAGCGCCGCCTACAACTGCCCGCTCACCGACTGTTGTGCAACGTGCCCACAAGATGGAATTCGACATTAAACATGTTATCCAGAGTTTACCAGCAGCGCAGAGCGATTGTAGACTACCAGATGTCAACTTCCACCAGAACTGGTAGTCAGGTCAGTCAGATTCCTCAAGTCTACATTGAGGAGTGGACGTGGATGTCTGATATCTGCCAGGTGTTGAGCAACTTTGAGGAGTCAACACAGATGGTCAGCGGCGATGCCGCCATTATCAGCCTCACCATCACCGTCACCTGCTTTGCCTGTTGAAAAGCTCACTGCTCAGCATGAAGTCGGATGCTTTGCGCTTGTCACAAGAGACGGTGGAGGAAGATATGTCACTTGATAGCCAGAGCTCCCTCCGGTCTGTTTCTCAGCGCGTATCGGAGGAGGGGGATGAGGATGAGGAGGAAGAGGAGGATAATGCCGGCGAGACAGAAGAGGGTACCAGTGCTCAGTCCTTCTTAACTCTTGAGCGTGTATGGGCTGAAGAGGAGGAGGAGGAGGAGTTGGACGAGGAAATGGAGAGTCAGGCCAGTGAGGAGAGGGAATTCTTGAGTGTTGGGACTCTGGCGCACATGGCAGACTTCATGTTAGGCTGCCTATCCCGTGACCCTCGCGTTAGAAGCATTTTTTCAAACACCGATTACTGGGTGTTCACTCTCCTGGACCCACGGTACAAGCAGAACCTTTCCACTCTCATCCCTGCAGTGGAAAGGAGTATGAGAGTGAATAGATATCAACAGTCCCTGGTGCACAAGCTGAAACAATCCTTCCCATCTGACGCCACTAGCGGCAGAGGGCATGGTTCTGTGGGCCAAGTAGCTGGGGAGAGGAGGCGAGCAGGCAGCTTGTCCAGCACTGGCAGGGGAACACTCTCCAAGGCCTTTGCCAGTTTTATGTCACCCCAGCAAGACACTGTCACCTGTCCCCAGTCTAGGCAGAGTAGGGGGAGCTGTACAGAAAGATGGTGAGGGAGTACCTAGCTGACCATACCAACGTCTGTAGCGATCACTCTGCTCCATACAACTACTGGGTTTCAAAGCTGGACACGTGGCCTGAACTGGCGCTGTACACCTTGGAGGTGCTGGCCTGCCCTGCCACGGGTATTCAGTGCAGCTGGTGGCGTCATCACCGATAAGCGTACACGCCTGTCAACTGACAGCGCTGACAGGCTGACGCTTATTAAAATTAACAAAGCCTGGCTTTCACCGGAATTTAAATCTCCTCCGGGGGAAAGCAGCTAAAGATTTACATTACTTATGTATCCGATTCCTCTTCTCTACTCCTCCTACTCCTCCTTGTCCTCTTTGCCGAACGCTGACCAAAAAAACAATTTTTCCGGAGGTCCACCTAAAGGCCCTCTCTCCAAACAATTTTTCCGGAGGTCCACCTACAGGCCCTCTCTCCAAACAATTTTTCCGGAGGTCCATCTACAGGCCCTCTCTCCAAACAATTTTTCCAGAGGTCCACCTACAGGCCCTCTCTCCAAATAATTTTTCCGGAGGTCCACCTCCAGGCCCTCTCTCCAAACAATTTTTCCGGAGGTCCACCTACAGGCCCTCTCTCCAAACAATTTTTCCGGAGGTCCACCTACAGGCCCTCCCTCCAAACAATTTTACCGGAGGTCCACCTACAGGCCCTCTCTCCAAACAATTTTTCCGGAGGTCCACCTACAGGCCCTCTCTCCAAACAATTTTTCCGGAGGTCCACCTATACAAATCCATTTCATAAAATCCTTTCTTTCTCTTTAACTGATCTATACTGAACGTCACTTTTAAAAATACGTCTTTTTCCTCTCTTTCTCTCTCTCCAAACTATTTTTCTGGATAAGTGCCATATACGGTATTAAACTGAGAAGAATACATAGAACACATACCACACTTGATCAAGCTCATAGTTGACAACTGTACCGGTTGATGCTAAATTTTTAAGTTGGGGTCCTGCGTCGTCATTCGAACTCCATCCGGCTGTTGTCACCATTACACACGCTAGCCAAGGGCGCACTCCTCTGGCTCTTCCAGCTCAACCTCCTTCCCCCCAGCCTGCCCCCCACCTACAGGCCCTCTCTCCAAACAATTTACCCGGGTAGGGGACGTATTAGATATTGTACAGATTTTTTTTTGGTTCTTCTTTTAATTGCCTCCTGCGATAGACGGGAATCGAACTTGGGCCAACTGCTTGGGAAGCAGCTATGCTCACCACTTTACCACCAACAGCCATAGCAACTGATAAGAACAGATACTAAACTTGATGTAAGCCAACATTTCGACAATCAATAACCCGAAACGGGTCCGCCGTCGAGCCCGGCGTTCGGCCACCCTGAACATTTCATATACTCTGACCGAGTCTGACCCTTGGGCCGCTCATGTACTGCCCACTTGGAGGATTGCGGGGCCTGCCTCGTTCACGGTTTGTCAGAATTACTATGCCACTTTCTCCAACCCCTCCTCCTCCACCTTCGAATTACCATCCGTGCTTCACCTCCTGCTTTCTCAGTCTAACTCGGTCACTCTGTTGTCACCGCCATGCTGCGTCAGGCTAAATTTTTGGGTGGCTCACCTGCTACCTCATCTAACTTGGTCACTTGTTGGTGTCACCGCCATGCTGTGTCAGGCTTATGCCTGCATCGTGTGGCTGGAGATTGGAGAGCAGTGCCAGCATGGGCATGGGTGATGGACCTTTGTTGCACCTAGTTGGGTGCTTCCCTATATATTCCCACCATGCCAGCCATGGGTTGTACATTAACTAATAACAGGTTAAACAAAAAAAATATTTTACAGGAGGGTCAACTGCAGACACTCCAAAACAATTTTACATGAGGGAGTGTCTCCCGGTCTGCTATCGTGTTCGGTCAGGCTGTCAGTAGGTACACCACCTCTGTCGTCTGCAGAAGCGGCCACTATGAGGAAGGCCACGGCAAGAACATCCCCTTTTCAATTGAGAGCAAGTGTAGAATTGTAGGAGGATGACACTTTTCTTCCGCAGTGGATTCACCTTCCCCTTTATCATTGCCAGACAACAGTTGGTGAAAAAGTAATTGGCAATGATGAAGAAAATGTAACGGTGCAGTGGACCGTCTGTGACGCAAAACCTATGTAATCCCACCATGCCAGCTATGGGTTGTACATTAACTAATAACAGGGAAAACAAAAAAAATATTTTAGAGAAAGGTCAACTACAGACACTCCTAAACAATTTTTTAGGAGGGTCAACTTCGGACACTCCAAAACAAATTTTTGGGAGGCTCGCCTACAGACATTTGACTGCTACCTCAATCTAACGTGGTCACTTGTTGGTGTCACTACGCTGTCACCATGATGTGTCAGTCTTATGCCTGCGTCGTGGGGCGGGGGATAGCACAGCAGTGCCAGCATGAGCAGTGGTGTCACCTGTAGGCGGTGATGGACCTTTGTTGCACCTAATTGGGTGCTTCCCTAACATGTGATGGGCATGTGCCTCGCCTTTCTTGGTCTGGGTTAGCACAATTGCCATGAGGGTAACCACCAGGCTGTTGCCTGAGAATTTGGGGTAATGGTGGGATTAGGCAGCCTCAGAGGCATCCATGCATGCTGCCCCTGCTGTTTCCTGTCCATTTCCGTGGTGTTTCCATAATTTTATGAGGTTTCCAGGTTTTCACCCAGCCTTCCCTAGGCAAAGCCTTGGTCCCCTACAAAAATGCTCGAGTCTCCCTTTGACTTCATTGGGGTTCGTTACTCGAAATGAGCACCCGAGAATCGGGAAAAGTTCGACTCGAATAACAAGCACCCGAGCATTTTAGTGCTCGCTCATCTCTAGTTATTAGCAGACAGGTTACAGATAATACATGTGTTACTGAACTTTTGTGTCTGCAGATGCATTACCATCCACCCCTCCCCCCTGACCACCACCATATGGATGGGATTGAATTCCTGAGCAGGGGGTTGAGGAAGAGCAAACAGGAGGGGGGATGAGAGGAAGGAGCAGAAGAAACGATGGGTGGTGTTCCTGCAAAGCTGCACAATCCAAAGAACAGGAGGGGTTCTTGTAGAACTACAAGTTACAGAAGACACAAAAGGGGTTGTAACAGAAATTGAGGAAGAAGGGGAATGGGTGCCACATGGGAAACATTTTTTTTTCATTGTTCTCTTTTGGAGCTAGATCCTCCATTTTGCAATAGAAATATTGCCCATTTTTCTATACCTACTCCAACTTTCTATCAGTCACTTCCATAAACCATATTAACCATATTTCAACTTGCACCAGCCTATAATTCTCCTTCCAACCAACTTCTCTTTTCCTTCAATACACTTTCCACAATCCTTCATTTATTTCTACCAGTTCTTGCATCATGTAAATTTTAACTTACCGCCATTTTACCCTCTCATTCTTCCATCATCTGCATAACTGATAAAAGCTGGTCATTACACTCTGTGACATTAGAATTACCCATTTTTTTCTCTGAGCTCCCCTAAAAAAGCTGACTGTACTCAGCTCTAAACTATACTATAACTACATGGGTTCCTAATCTAATGCACTTTCCTTCGTATGCAGTTCAATCTTATAACCACTAGAGGGCAAACCTACACAATTGTATGTATTTCCGAATGACCTGGAATACACTTTTACACAATAGTATATCCGGGATGCCACCGGATATCTGTTCTACCATCTGCTGAGCAGCCGTTAACCGATCACCATTATATCCTATGACTAGAATTATCAATTATTTTTAAATTAATAGTAATATCTTATTAATATTGTTCCAAATCAGGAAACCACATAAATACATAACCTAGACTCATCCTAAATTGGGAAACCCCAAAACTAACTAACCTAGACTCTTCTTAACCAGGTATCCACAAAATAAAATAAGCAAAAAAAAAAAAAAAAATCATCCAGTTAAGGTAATCTCAAAACTACACAATCTAGGCTCTTCCAATTAGGGAAAACTCAAACTCATATAATCTAGGCTCTTCCGATGAGAGGATACACTCTTTTACCAAAACTCTCGTCAGAGCTTGGCTAGGTTCCAATTTACATCACAGGATACAACATCTGACTAACTAAAACTTCCGCTGGCTCAGCACAACAATACAACTTGAAAAGCCACACAAAAAAGGAATTCATAGGGTTCTTTCGTTCTAAGGGACAGATCAGTTGTAATTTGAACCCTTAGCAGTAAATACCAGCAATTCAACACAAAAGCTGGAGTTTAGAGTAGATGTGTAAGAAATAAAGCTTTCTTACCTAGAGAATGATCTTGTCTAATAGTTCAGCTTAAGTCCTTCTTCAACGGTTGAATTGATGATATTCAAGATGATCCGCCCCACGTTCGGTCGCCATTTGTTAACGCAATTCTTACGATTTTGCCTTCTTTGTGTGGTGCCAAATCATAGAAGTATAAGTATGCTCATACAGCTTTCACAATGACACCAGACATAAGTTGGTTTCATGGAAAATACATTACATCCCCTGAGCAAGAGAGCATTTATTAAAGAGACAGTCACTTAAATAGTAGATATGACATAGACAAAAGGGCTTGTAGTTCAGCAACTCTGAGTTCATTGGTTAATTTGAAAGAGGCAAATTAACATTCCAACCTCCCCCTTCCCCTTCTTAAAACAAAGAGAGTGTTCACGTGACTCACATAGCTAATTAGCTGCCATCTAGTGGTCAAAAATGAGTAATACAGGCTTTACACATTATATATAAAAACCTATTTCTCACACAGACTAGATGTACTGCTAATCAAGGATGGGAATTTCTTTCTAATAGAGGGTTAATGTTATTTCAAATCATACATACAGATGTTATGTCCCATTCGCTGTTTAACCCGCCAGGTTGTAGTGTATTAGTGTTATAAATCCATTCTGCTTCTTTTTTATTTATCTGTTTGACCAGATCCCCTCCTCTCCATTTTTTGTTTACCAATTCTACCCCCATAAATTTAAGGCCAACTGGATTTTTTGGTGCATTTTTTTTAAATGTGCAGAAACACTGTGAGACTCCAAACCTTTTTTGATGTTTCTTATATGTTCACCTATTCTGTCTTTGTACATTTAGTACATAAACATTTTTTATAATAGGGTGGCCGACCTTTCCTGCAGATGTCACACTTCCTGGAGGAGTCTTCTCATGATTTAGAAGTCAATTCTCTGCCCTAAAACAGTTTAGTCAAAATGAGTGCATAATATAAGAGCTGTCACACAAGGGAAGATAGACCAGGAGCCCAGTGACTAAAGAGATTTGCACACAAAAAACCCTCTGTGCATACAGAAAAGAAGCAAAGAGGAGGCTTACCAGGGTGATGGCTAAATCAGGATCCCCAGACTTGTGGGGAGGGTCAGCAGCATCACCAGAAGCAGACATCATGCAAGCAGACACACTGCCCGACAGAAGCGGACTGAAACAAAACCCTCTGCCCCTCATATCCACTTGCTACCCAACACCTGTAATAAAACTGGAGGTATTCCCTTGGCCAAGAAGAATCCTGTCTTAAGTCTCACAATGAGATGGTTCCAGCTGTCAATGTCAGACCCGCAAGGAGAGAACCCAGGGCTGCCTGGGAACCCTGCTCACTGCAACAGCCCTCCTAAACATGGGAAACCAGCTAGGCTGCATGTATGAACACCATAAATACCTATTAGGGGCCTAAATGCCACAATTAACTTTAAAGGGGTTGTGCAAGGGTTTTATGTTGATGACCTATGCTCAGGATAGGTCATCAATATCTGATACATGGTAGTCTGCAATCCTATACTCTTGCTGATCAGCTTTTTGAAGAGGAGGCGGCACTCCGTGCGAGCATTGCTTCCTGTTCACTACATGGAGCACCACCTCCTTGTCATACAGCTGATCGGCAGGGGTGCAGGGTGGCAGACTCCCACCGATCAGATATTGATAACCTATCCTGAGACATTGTGGTGGGAAGATTACTGGATTTATAGGTTAAAGGATATTAAACTCTACCTGATAGGTCAATCAACTCTGATTTTCAATTAATGAAACCCACAAACTATGGCATTCTTGGAAGGTCATCTCTTGATGCATAGACTGTATACATTTTCCCTGGTAATGGTTTCCTATGTATTTTTGAACATGATGTATGCTCTCAACTACCATTAGATAAGTAAAAATAATATAAATTAGTCTGTAGTTCAGAATAAAACTAGCAAAAAAAATATACTGTACATCTTATCTTTTATCTAGCAGGCACACAGTCATTTACAGTAAAATGTTAGAGTAGCTTTGGTCAAATAAACTTTGCAGATTTTATATAGAAAAGTGGTAAAGTAGAGTAGAAGCGAGAGAGATCACAGGGCAAAATAAAGAAGACTGTAACTTCCTGTATTAAACTTCCCTTTTTTATAACCCAACCAGAACAAAGTCATTCAGATGAGCTCAAAATGTCTCTTTAATGCATTTATGTTATCCAAATGCTATGCTACCTCTACTTGTTCATAGTGCTACTTTCTCATATTTATATATCCCAGCTATAAACAATGTCTCATACGACCTCATGCTCATGATCAAGGGATGTTAAGACCCTGAATATTCTATATTTTGATCAGACATAAAACAAGAAGCGGTCTGAGTACTAATAAAACATTAGATTTTATAACGATTGAACATAGAGAACATCCTAGCTATTCTTCACTCTGCAATATTCTGTATTTTCATATTGAAACCTGTCAAAAGTAGAAAGATTTTTTGTGTGTTTCAGGAGATCAGTCATCATTTCTCTGCAATCAGAAACAAAGGTTGTTAAACTCCACCATTTAGGATAAGATGGACTTATAGCCATATGCAAGCCAAAAATGGAAATGAACCCCCAGTTTCAGGAATATTTAATATATTCTACACTGTAACAAACACTAATGAATTGTTAACTTGAGAAATTTCACACATAGGGGCAGATTTACTGATCCTAAAGATACATAAACCTAGACAGACTGTCTAGACCTGCAGCAGATTTTTCACAGGGGCTCAGGCTGGAAGATAAATATGTGCAGGGATAGACACTTGTGTAACAGTATAAAAATTATTTGTTGATTTACTTTGAAACAGAATTTTATCCAATTTGTAGCACAATTCTGGCACAAAATACTACATCTTTGGCCACATCCCTTTCCTGGCAAATCATACCCTTTTTCTAGTAAACCAAATTTCCTATCTAGAATAGGAGCAGACACTTTCTCTAAACCTAGATGAGAAAAAAAATTGCACCACTTCTTGACACAATTTATGCCAAAATCAGGGTGCACTGACATTAGGACTTTTGCACCATAATCTGTACCAGAAATACGCCTAATAGAGGCGTACCGTATTTCTGTTTAATAAATGCCCTCTGTGTACTTAGTTGCAGATTTTCTAAGCAGAATCCACACTGAAAATCCATAAAGGGGTTATCCAATACTAAAAACTGCCCCTCCAAAATGCTGGTCCTTCACATTGAATATATTTACCCCTCTCCCTGCGCCGCTCTAGTTCCCTGCACTGCTGCTGCTTCTCCTCATGCGTGGATGAAAACATCCGGGCCTGGGAAGGGGGGTTGTTGGGAGTGTGGTCGGCAGGGGGGGACGAGGACGAGCTTCCCTAGCATCATCCGCTATGCTAGGGAGGCTCATTCCCGTCCCCACCTGCTATTGGCTGCTCACCCCGACACTGGATGTTTTCATTGGCGTATGAGAAGAAGCAGCAGCGGCCGTGTGAGGGGCCTGGCAAATAGGGGGGGGGCAGTTTTTAGTATTGGATAACCCCTTCAATCTACTATGTTCTTACTTACTGTTCTGTCACACTATGTAATTATGCATTGTATATGGACATACACAGAAGAAAAGATGCTTGCTCTACAATTGGATCAGAGCTCAGGAAAGCATACATACAATTGTATTTCCAAGCACATTTTGCCCCAGAAATGTGAGAATGGTTACAATTGCTTCTCATAAGTGTCATTGCTATTTTCAAGTTATAAAAAAAAAAAAACTAGCTGCTGATACGGTATGTTTAGTGTCCTGCTGAGTGCAGAATAGGAAAAGCGAGCCGTCGAGAGCCTTACTTTTCAGCTGCTATATTCCTCTCATGACAAAGCAGTGAGCGCTTGTGTCTCTTACTTGACAGTGGGTATTAATGAGAACTGGAAAATTGAATGCCACATGTAATTTCAGCTTCAGTCCCATCATGGCACAAACAAATGTCCAAAGTATTTCCTATCTTATCACAGCTAGTTTATGGGTTAGGCCCTGCTGCTTACAAATGCCATGTTAATAAACACTACAATTTAAGACAAGTCAGAGCTGTGCACTGATCAATACTGAGGTTCACTCTGCAAGCATAGCATAGCGAATAGCTGTAACCGAGGTAAAATGGAAGGTTAATTCAACCAAACACATTGTTGAGGTATTTCAAACGTGTTTGCTGCTGCGATCTTATAACAGTCGTAAAGGGGTTATTAGATACAGTATGAAAGAGTCTGCTTCTTTCCAGAAACAATTACCACTCCTCTCCATGGCCTACAACCAGACTGGCTATGGACCAGTGGCATACATAGAGAAGTAAGGGCACAGCCTTCATTAATGCTGGAAGCATCATGTACTTACTGTATGTACCTGGTCAGCAGATTCAGGTCCTCTTGAATTCAACTATATCACTATTCTCGTTTATGATGATTCAGTTGCATACTGTGATGGGGCTCAGGATGCCAGGTTTCCCTGTTACGCCCTTCACCCTCATAGGCCAATATATGAGGCAGTGTACAAATGACACAGGGATGTGGGTGTCTCATATAGGTACGTAATTATTACTTGGGGGCATTATTACTACTGAGGTCAATTTAGTGGGGCATTATTAATACTGGGGGCACTGTATTTCTGCAATATAGTATTTGGGGCAATTGGTGAGCACAGCAGTATGACTCTTGCCATATGGAGTTTGTGTTGAGAAGGTTGAGGGGATGATGGAAAGTGAGGAATCCAAGATGTCTATGTGGCCAACTGCAGAGACAAGGAGTGACTGAAAGAAGTGGTCATGGTGGTCTGGTCCAGGTAGAGTAGATGAGGAATTAGAGAGTCTATAAGTGTCTACCTTAGAGGAAACATCAATGGATGTAACAGGTATTTAGTGCTGTATTTTCCTGTATGTTTGGTAGTGCAGAAAGACCAGGAAGGATGCTGAAGTTAGGGGCTGGCTCAGTGTCATGGCCTGTGTCTCACCTTCTAAGCCCCTGCTTCATATCATAGAGACAACTGGAGGAGATGGAAAGAATGTGGCATTTGGTGCTGGTCATAACAGAAAGGCAGATCCAGGAGTTTGGTTGAGGGAGGATTTTGTGATGCTGGGTGTAGTATTTTTCTAGGATGGTATTTTGTGCTTAACTATAGTATTGATGACCCCTTCCTGCCTTCAAAATGAGGATACTTTTTTTTTATTTTTTTTTTCCAGGGCTACTTTAAGTTTCCAGTCTGCCCCTGCCTAGTAATGTAACTCAGACCTATTCACAGTTCAGGGGTTGCCTACATATGAAAAGGGGTTTTCCAACTATACCAAGTAATATATTGATCTCCCTGCCAAATTGAACTGAGGGCAATCAGGACTCGCATCCATTGGCCGCTTTCACATGAGCGTGTTGTACCCTTCGGACTCAGAGCGTGAGTATAACACAACTCCCGTCCTGAACTCCCAGAACTGCTGGGGTTGTATAGAATTATATTGATCTATGATGCTATGTAACCCTTAGAGGTCTGGAATGTATAAGATAACAGTGACAGTGAGTCCGGAGGGTACAACACGCTCGTGTGAAAACGGCCATAAATAAAGAGTCATTAGTGGTCTCCACTGAACTACCTACAGGGAATCATTGCATTTGTTGCATTTTTGCCTTAAAGGGGTTCTACAGGAATTAAGAAAATGAAAATATTTAAATATTACTTTATTAGAAATATATTCCAAAATACCTTTCATTATTTATAATGGGTCATTTTGTCTAGGGAGCAATCATTAGGAGAAACAAAATAGCCGCCATCCTGTTAGTACACACAAAGCCTTTCTAATCACACAGGAGAAGGACAAGTTACTTCACATCACTGAGAGAAAGAGCTGCCTCATCCTCCTCTCTGCTCTATTGTCAGGAATTATGATCCTGACTACAGTTTAATAAGATATTTAGCTGAATCTTTGTGGGGATGAAGTTCATCAGAAGACACAAAGTACAAAGAGAATGGATAGGACAGATTGTGGTAATGTGGGGCTGTGGTAATGGAGACTGCATACAAGTGCTGCTGCTCATTAGCCTCATCTGCTCATGAACTGAATTCCAACCGAGATTCAGCAAAAGATCTTATCACCTGTATTCAGGATCATAATCCCTGACAAGCAGAGCAGAGAGGATGATAAGGCAGCTCTTTATCTCAGGGTTGTGAAGTAACTTGTCCTCCTGTGTGATTAGGACAGGTTTTGTGTGCACTAATAGGACGGCAGCCATTTTGTTTCTCCTAAAGATTGCTCCCCAGACAAAACAAGCCATTATAACTAATATAAGGTATTTGGGAATATATTTATAACGAAGTAATATTTAAGTATTTTCATTTTCTTAATTCCCAGAGAACCCATTTAATGAAACTATAATGTGCAATGATTCCTATGGCACTATAGGACTGTGAATATGCACAGATGTAGTCACGAATTTTGGGCAATTCTTATCACTCCTTTTCTTTTAGTCACTGAACCTAATTTCACCTCTGTACGTATAGCAGGATTTCTGCACTTTCTGATACAGCTGCCCTAGTTGTAGACCAGCATTCACTTACATGAAGCACCAATGATGTTTTCCTAAATAAGGGATTCCAGTAATATTTTTTAATTAAGAAAAGAGTTAAAAATAAAAAATATATATTGCTACTCACAAAACCCCCACTGCTGCTGACCCCAAAAAAATCACAGGGCTCCTATTGGTTGCTATGAAAGCCTGGGTGTCACGCTCTGGTGTGGAGGGAATAGCCACACCGAGCGTACGAGGGAAGGGAAAAGACCAAAACCAGGGAAACGGTCACCTCCTGCAGGGAACCCTGAAACTAGGCCCTGACTGACTACCAGTATGAACAAGCCTTAGTGGTAGGAGAGTTCATACACAGGAAACTAATAATCAATTCACCCTAAAGAACCCTGCAGCTAGTGACACAGGAAAGAGTCAGCCCATTCCTCCAAGAGTAAGGATGAACAGGAAACTCCAGAAGGAAAATCACAAAAGGGAAAATGTCACTTATCTTAAAGCAGATATTGCAGCAACCGGATCTCAGCCGAGATCCACCCCACACACTACAAAGTAGGCAGAAAATATAAACCACAGTGAATACTGGGAAATGAAGGAATAAATAGAGGACATCAAATTACCACACCTACAATCGCTGAGGGGAAGGGGTGTGGTAACCAGAAACCAAACCAATGGGAAAACATGTCAAATTATGTCACTTTTGAAAACCGCGCAGAACGTCTGATACCAGACGCAAGCCCACTCGTGACATTACCCCCCCCTTTTACGGGTGACCTCCGGGCACCCAGGACCAACTTTATCAGGATGACACCTGTGAAAGGCTTTCACCAAACGACTGGCATTCACGTCAGATGCCGGTACCCATGACCTCTCCTCAGGACCATAACCCTTCCAATGAGCAAGATATTGAAGAGTCCCACGGAGAACTCGAGAATCAATGATCTTGACAATCTGGAATTCCAAATTACCGTCCACCAAGACAGGCGCGGGAGGCAAGGGAGATGGCTCCAGAGGTTCAACATATCTCTTCAACAAAGATCTGTGAAACACATTATGGATTTTCAGGGCCTGAGGAAGTTCAAGACGAAATGCTACAGGATTAATAATGGCCGTGATCTTGGACCCAACTTCCAAGAAGGAACTTAATGTTTCTAGTAGACAGCCACACAGAATCACCCACACTTAGGTCCAGACCATTCATACGTTTCCTGTCAGCGACACGTTTGTCCTTGTTACCTATATTTATCAAGTTATTTTGAATTTTTCGCCATATAGAAGACAATGATGACGAAAAACGTTCTTCCTCAGGAATACCAGAAGTATCAGAACCAGAAAATGTGCCAAACTGCGGGTGAAAGCCATATGCACCAAAAAATGGTGACTTACCAGTGGAGTCCTGTCTGCGATTATTTATGGCAAACTCAGCCAGAGACAAAAACGAGGACCACTCCTCCTGGTTCTCAGAGACAAAACATCTCAAGTAAGTCTCCAGACTCTGATTGGTACGCTCAGTCTGTCCATTCGTCTGGGGATGAAAGGCAGAGGAAAAAGACAGTTGTACGCCGAGTACAGAACGCCCTCCAGAATCTGGACACAAACTGAGTCCCACGATCAGAGACCACGTCAGTGGAATTGCCATGAAGTTTCACAAACACTTGTGCAAGAGTTTTAGCATTGGGGAGTCCGGGTAATGCAATAAAGTGCGCCATTTTACTAAAAAGATCTACAACCACCAGAATAACTGTCTTACCAGATGACTCAGGCAGCTCAGTGATGAAGTCCATGGATAGGTGAGTCCATGGTCTGGACGGGATGGGTAATGGAAGTAGGGGTCCAGAAGGTCGAGTATGTGTCACCTTAGCGCGTGCACAGACACTACAGGCTGACACATAGTCCTCAACACACTTACGCAGCCCTGGCCACCAGAATCTACGAGAGGTGAGGTCGACAGTGGATTTACTCCCAGGGTGTCCCGCAAGCACCGAAGAATGATGCTCCTCAAACACCTTATGACGCAAATCAGAAGGAACAAACAACTTCCCAGGAGGGCAAGACTCCGGCGCATCTCCCTGGGCCTCAAACACTTTAGCCTCAAGATCAGGGTAAAGAGTGGATATCACCACTCCTTCAGACAGTATAGAGCTCGGATCTTCAAAATCACCACCTCCAGGAAAACTACGTGACAAGGCATCCGCCTTCACATTCTTAACTCCAGGACGATATGTGACAATGAAATTAAATCTGGTGAAGAACAAAGATCATCTGGCCTGCCTCGGATTAAGTCGTTTAGCCGACTCCAGGTAAGCCAGATTTTTGTGATCAGTGAATACCGTGATTGGGTGAATCGCCCCTTCCAACCAATGACGCCATTCCTCAAAAGCCAACTTAATGGCCAGTAACTATCTGTTACCCACATCATAATTTCTCTCCGCCGCAGAGAATTTTTTCGAAAAAAAAAGCAAATGGGCACCATTTATCAGGTGACGGGCCCTGTGATAAAACTGCTCCTAACCCCACCTCGGATGCGTCAACCTCCACAATAAAAGGTTGTGACACATCTGGCTGCACCAATATAGGGGCAGAAGAAAAGCACTCCTTCACAGCGGAGAAGGCTTGCAACGCTGCATCAGACCACAATGAGACATTCGCCCCTTTCTTAGTCATGTCAGTTAAGGGTTTAACTATTGTCGAATAGTTCTTAATAAATTTTCGGTAATAGTTGGTGAACCCCAAAAATCGCATAAGAGCCTTCAGATTTTCAGGTCGGTCCCAGTTTAGAACAGCACAGTCTTTCTCTGGATCCATACGAAAACCTGAAGATGAAAGCAAGTATCCTAAGAATTGCACCTCATGTACAGCAAAAACACATTTCTCTAATTTTGCATACAACTTGTTATCTCTTAAGATTTGCAACACTTGCCTCACGTGATCCTGATGTGTCACAATATCTGGGAAATAGATTAGTATGTCATCCAAATACACGACTACAAACCTCCCCACTAGGTGATGAAAAATGTCATTAACAAAATGCTGGAAGACAGCAGGAGCATTGGTCAACCCAAAAGGCATGACCAGGTTCTCAAAGTGGCCCTCAGGAGTGTTAAAGGCCGTCTTCCATTCATCCCCTTCCTTGATCCTGACCAGATTATATGCCCCCCTTAAGTCCAACTTGGAGAACACCTTGGCATCCACAATCTGGTTAAACAAGTCAGGAATCAAAGGAAGGGGGTACAGATCACGGACAGTAATCCTATTGAGTTCACGGAAATCCAGACATGGCCTAAGGGTTCCGTCCTTTTTCTTAACAAAAAAGAACCCTGCTGCCACAGGAGATTTGGAAGGCCTAATATGTCCTTTAGCCATTTAACCTTCCAACACAAAACATGAAATAAGCTCCTGATCAAATTCACCCACTCTTAATTTGATATCATGCACCATCTGAGACAAACACTTCTGAGATAGAGGTGCAGAATCAATGGCAAACACAGAAATCCTCTTATCCAAAGAACTCGGCGACAATCCATGCATGCGGACAAACTGAGCATCAGTCAAGTTCACCCCTGCCCGCTGTCAATAAACACCTCAATTTTCAAAACCTTTGACTCTAGCGCCACCTCGTCAGTCAGGAGAAAACGGGTACTACAGGATGAAGACAAATGCACATTTTCAGTCTCCCTACCCACCCCACCAAGAGTGAGATGAGAATTCAAGGCCCCCTTTTCTTTTCTCTCTTTTAGAGATTGAAAGCATGGACATACATTGATAAAGTGTCCTTTCTGACCACAGAAAAAACACACACCCTTTTTATTACCAAAATGTGGAAACAGGAGTGGCTCCCCCTAATTGCATAGGTTCGTCCCCTGACATCAACCTAGGGGAATATTCACCCAAAGTGTCATAGGAAGACAATACGCTATGTGATAGTACATCCTGAGAGCGGGGGCCCCTAGATCGCTCTCTCAGGCGCCTATCCATGCGTACAGCAAGGGACATGGCAGCTTCCAAAGACACAGGGGTTTCATGAAAGGCCAAAGTGTCCTTCAGCCCTTCAGATAACCCCTGACAGAATTGGCTACGTAGAGCAGGATCATTCCATTCAGTATTGGTCGCCCACCTCCGGAAGGTCACGTATCTGGGTCTCGGCCAGGGAGATACGATCCGGGTCATCATACATAATCCCCAAAGCCTTAAAAAATTCATCTACCGACCGGAGAGACTGCGAACCAGTCAGCAGGGAAAAGGCCCATGACTGCGCATCTCCTTTAAGCAGCGAGATGACCACACCAACCTTCTGCTCCTCATTACCAGAAGAATGTGGACGCAGTCTGAAATACAATTTGCACGCCTCCCTGAATAGAACAAAGTTATCATGTCCACCAGAAAATCTGTCCGGGAGGGCAACCTTAGGCTCCGAACAGGCCTTATAGCCAGCACCCCCAGAACCACCAGCTTGTGACCTCTGGATCTGGTTGCGGATGTCAGCTACCTCCAAGCTGAGTCCCTGCAACTGTTCATTTAGCACAGTAAAAGCATCCATGTCAGTACAAAAATGACATTAATTTTTGTCGGCGGTTTATAATGTCACGCTCTGGTGTGGAGGGAATAGCCACACCGAGCGTACGAGGGAAGGGAAAAGACCAAAACCAGGGAAACAGTCACCTCCTGCAGGGAACCCTGAAACTAGGCCCTGACTGACCAGTATGAACAAGCCTTAGTGGTAGGAGAGTTCATACACAGGAACCTAATAATCAATTCACCCTAAAGAACCCTGCAGCTAGTGACACAGGAAAGAGTCAACCCGTTCCTCCAAGAGTAAGGACGAACAGGAGACTCCAGAAGGAAAACCACAAAAGGGAAAATGTCACTTATCTTAAAGCAGATATCGCAGCAACCGGATCTCAGCCGAGATCCACACCACACACTACAAAGTAGGCAGAAAGTATAAACCACAGTGAATACTGGGAAATGAAGGAATAAATAGAGGAGATCAAATTACCACACCTACTGAGGGGAAGGGGTGGTAACCAGAAACCAAACCAAGGGGAAAACATGTCAAATTATGTCACTTTTGAAAGCCGCGCAGAACGTCTGATACCAGACGCAAGCCCACTTGTGACACTGGGACCTTGTAAAGGTCCCAAGGGGCCTTATCGCACACTGCCTGCAATGCTGATTGGCAGCCTGTCAGAATTCCATAGACTGCATGGTAGTATTCTTTTGCAGTCTATGGTACAGGTGATCAGAAGATTGAATGTAATGGGCCGACAAAAAAAGCCTTAAAAAATAAATACACAAATATGTAAAATAAATAAAATCAACCCCTTTCCAAATCTAACATATAACTATAAAAAATAAACATAAAAGGCATCACCACATCCAAAAAAAGTCCAAAGTATTAAAATATTTTTCCTATACGGTGAGCACTGTGATGTTTAGTAACCTTTCCCTTCCTAAATAATTGAATAGCACAAAAAGGGCAACAATAGCGGGAGAGGTGCTCATAGGGTGATATGTATAAATCAACGGTAGTTATTTGAGATGATTACGCTCACCTTGTGAGGTTGTGTAAACATAGGCACAACCCTAGTGTAACAAGAGGTCGGTGCTGCCAGTGTTGTCTAATCCTCATTCAAGGGGTTGTCTGCCCCGGAGAAAATGGAGAGGTGCACATAGGAGTCCGCACTCTCAGTGGAGACACTTCGTCAGCGCAAATGAACGACTATACAGATGTGAAATAAAACTTCTGTTTATTTTTTGACAGTTGACTTTGTGCACCTCTCCGTTTTCCACGAAATAATTGAATAATAAGTAGAGATGAGCGAGTAGTGAAATATTCGAAAGTTCGAAATTCGATTCGAATAGACCGCGAAATTCGACTAGTCGACCGAATATCGAATCCCATTAAAGTCTATGGGAAAAAAATGCTCGCCACTTGGAAATCTCAATTCGACCACTTGGAGGTCACCAAGTCCACCCTGAAACCTCAGAAAAGGATGCCAACACTGCTGGAATGCAACTGGGACAGCAGGGGAAGCATGTCTGGGTGCATATAACGCGCCCAAGTCGCACTATTACGCCACTATCACAGCCTCTCAACAATACACTACAAAGACAATATAACCTTTCTGTAAAGTGAGACCATACAAGGAAACCTTCTTTCCTCTACATTGCCATGGACCCCAAGCCATACTAGACAAAAAAGAAGATAAAATTCTGCACCCCTTAAAATCACGTTGCCTATGACAACCACAGATGGCATAGGCAAGGGGGAAAGCAAATAGACCCCACCCCTAATTGTCATTGTGTGTGTGTGTGAGATGTGGTCAGACATGTCTTCTTTAAAATGTAAAAACAACTCAAACACATGCAGAAGCCTTAAAATGCCCAAATTGTTGGCGCTTGAGATGTCAGTGACCCGACCTGGCCCAGTGTCATGTCTAGCAGGTAAAGCAGTGGGGATGTTGAGGGATGCGTAGGACCGCAAAAGGCAGGAAGAGGCCGTGGGCTGGCCAGAGGCTCATGGAAAATTTTGTGGAGGCCCAAGAGGTGAGACGTCTTAAAAATTGTGTGGAGGCTAAAGAGGTGAGACCTCTTAAAAATTATGTGGAGGCCCAAGAGCTGAGACCTCTTAAAAATTATGTGGAGGCCCAAGAGGTGAGACCTCTTAAAAATTATGTGGAGGCCCAAGAGGTGAGACGTCTTAAAAATTGTGTGAAGGCTAAAGAGGTGAGACCTCTTAAAAATTATGTGGAGGCCCAAGAGGTGAGACCTCTTAAAAATTATGTGGAGGCCAAAGAGGTGAGACCTCTTAAAAATTGTGTGGAGGCTAAAGAGGTGAGACCTGTTAAAAATTTTGTGGAGGCCCAAGAGGTGAGACCTTGATAAAATTTTGTGGAGGCCCAAGAGGTGAGACCTCTTAAACATTTTGTGGAGGCCCAAGAGGTGAGACCTTGATAAAATTATGTGGAGGCCCAAGAGGTGAGACCTGTTAAAAATTTTGTGGAGGCCCAAGAGGTGAGACCTGTTAAAAATTTTGTGGAGGCCCAAGAGGTGAGACCTGTTAAAATTTTGTGGAGGCCCAAGAGGTGAGACCTGTTAAAAATTTTGTGGAGGCCCAAGAGGTGAGACCTTGATAAAATTTTGTGGAGGCCCAAGAGGTGAGACCTGTTAAAAATTTGTGGAGGCCCAAGAGGTGAGACCTTGATAAAATTATGTGGAGGCCCAAGAGGTGAGACCTGTTAAAAATTTGTGGAGCCCAAGAGGTGAGACCTGTTAAAAATTTTGTGGAGGCCCAAGAGGTGAGACCTCTTAAAAATTATGTGGAGGCCCAAGAGGTGAGACCTCTTAAAAATTATGTGGAGGCCCAAGAGGTGAGACCTCTTAAACATTTTGTGGAGGCCCAAGAGGTGAGACCTCTTAAACATTTTGTGGAGGCCCAAGAGGTGAGACCTCTTAAAATTATGTGGAGGCCCAAGAGGTGAGACCTCTTACAAATTATGTGGAGGCCCAAGAGGTGAGACGTCTTAAAAATTGTGTGGAGGCCCTAAAGAGGTGAGACCTCTTAAAAATTATGTGGAGGCCCAAGAGGTGAGACCTCTTAAAAATTATGTGGAGGCCCAAGAGGTGAGACCTCTTAAACATTTTGTGGAGGCCCAAGAGGTGAGACCTCTTAAACATTTTGTGGAGGCCCAAGAGGTGAGACCTGTTAAAAATTTTGTGGAGGCCCAAGAGGTGAGACCTGTTAAAAATTTTGTGGAGGCCCAAGAGGTGAGACCTGTTAAAATTTTGTGGAGGCCCAAGAGGTGAGACCTGTTAAAAATTTGTGGAGGCCCAAGAGGTGAGACCTGATAAATTTGTGGAGCCCAAGAGGTGAACCTTAAAATTTGTGGAGGCCCAAGAGGTGAGACCTTGATAAAATTATGTGGAGGCCCAATAGGTGAGACCTGTTAAAAATTTTGTGGAGGCCCAAGAGGTGAGACCTGTTAAAAATTTTGTGGAGGCCCAAGAGGTGAGACCTCTTAAAAATTATGTGGAGGCCCAAGAGGTGAGACCTCTTAAACATTTTGTGGAGGCCCAAGAGGTGAGACCTCTTAAACATTTTGTGGAGGCCCAAGAGGTGAGACCTCTTAAACATTTTGTGGAGGCCCAAGAGGTGAGACCTCTTAAAAATTATGTGGAGGCCCAAGAGGTGAGACCTCTTACAAATTATGTGGAGGCCCAAGAGGTGAGACCGTCTTAAAATTGTGTGGAGGCTAAAGAGGTGAGACCTCTTAAAAATTATGTGGAGGCCCAAGAGGTGAGACCTCTTAAAAATTATGTGGAGGCCCAAGAGGTGAGACCTCTTAAAAATTATGTGGAGGCCCAAGAGGTGAGACCTCTTAAACATTTTGTGGAGGCCCAAGAGGTGAGACCTCTTAAACATTTTGTGGAGGCCCAAGAGGTGAGACCTCTTAAACATTTTGTGGAGGCCCAAGAGGTGAGACCTCTTAAAAATTATGTGGAGGCCCAAGAGGTGAGACCTCCTACAAATTATGTGGAGGCCCAAGAGGTGAGACGTCTTAAAAATTGTGTGGAGGCTAAAGAGGTGAGACCTCTTAAAAATTATGTGGAGGCCCAAGAGGTGAGACCTCTTGAAAATTATGTGGAGGCCCAAGAGGTGAGACCTCTTAAACATTTTGTGGAGGCCCAAGAGGTTAGACCTCTTAAACATTTTGTGGAGGCCCAAGAGGTGAGCCATAAATATATAAATTTTTCTTATTTACGGAGCAATTCTACGGCGGTTAAGGAGGAGGAGGTGGAGGAGGAAATGGCACTTCATACAGATGGCACTTCACTTTTGGCTGCTTTCCACTGTTGGAGAAGCAAAGTCCGGGTCAATCCACTTGCTGTTCATTTTGATTAGCGTCAGCCTGTCGGCACTGTCGGTTGACAGGCGGCTGCGCTTATCGGTTATAATGCCCCCGGCTGCGCTGAACACCCTTTCTGATAGCACGCTGGCGGCAGGGCAGGCAAGCACCTCCAAGGCGTACAGGGACAGTTCCAGCCACGTGTCCAACTTGGAGACCCAGTAAGTGTAGGACGCCAAGGGATCGGGGAGGACAGGGGTACGGTCTGCCAGGTACTCCCGCAACATCCGCCGATACTTGTCCCTCCTGCTGATAGCGGGCCCCGCAGTGATGGAAGTTGCACGAGGGGGTGCCATGAACGTGTCCCACACCTTGGAGAGTGTTCCCCTGGTGGCTGTGGGCCTGATTGATGTTGTGGGACTCTGGGAGACCCTCTCCTCTCTGCCGCCAGTGATGGTGGGTGGGAAAATCTCCATCATGTTCTGCACGAGTTCCCTCTGGTATTCCAGCAATCGATTCGTCCTTTATAGTTCAAGGTACACAGCCGTGTACTAACTGTTCAGACGGTGGGTATTAACACCAGATATTTAAATTAGTTTGCAAGAGAACGCACAGTACAGTTGCCAATTATAAGGCCTATATATTTTATAGTTCAAGGTACACAGCCGTGTACTAACTGTTCAGACGGTGGGTATTAACACCAGGTATTTAAATTAGTTTGCAAGAGAACGCACAGTACAGTTGCCAATTATAAGGCCTATATATTTTATAGTTCAAGGTACACAACCGTGTACTAACTGTTCAGACGGTGGGTATTAACACCAGGTATTTAAATTATTTTGCAAGAGAACGCACAGTACAGTTGCCAATTATAAGGCCTATATATTTTATAGTTCAAGGTACACAGCCGTGTACTAACTGTTCAGACGGTGGGTATTAACAACAGGTATTTAAATTATTTTGCAAGAGAACGCACAGTACAGTTGCCAATTATAAGGCCTATATATTTTATAGTTCAAGGTACACAGCCGTGTACTAACTGTTCAGACGGTGGGTATTAACACCAGGTATTTAAATTAGTTTGCAAGAGAACGCACAGTACAGTTGCCAATTATAAGGCCTATATATTTTATAGTTTAAGGTACACAGCCGTGTACTAACTGTTCAGACGGTTTGTATTAACACCAGGTATTTAAATTAGTTTGCAAGAGAACGCACAGTACAGTTGCCAATTATAAGGCCTATATATTTTATAGTTCAAGGTACACAGCCGTGTACTAACTGTTCAGACGGTGGGTATTAACACCAGGTATTTAAATTAGTTTGCAAGAGAACGCACAGTACAGTTGCCAATTATAAGGCCTATATATTTTATAGTTCAAGGTACACAGCCGTGTACTAACTGTTCAGACGGTGTGTATTAACACCAGGTATTTAAATTGGTTTGCAAGAGAACGCACAGTACAGTTGCCAATTATAAGGCCTATATATTTTATAGTTCAAGGTACATAGCCGTGTACTAACTGTTCAGATGGTGGGTATTAACACCAGGTATTTAAATTAGTTTGCAAGAGAACGCACAGTACAGTTGCCAATTATAAGGCCTATATATTTTATAGTTCAAGGTACACAGCCGTGTACTAACTGTTCAGACGGTGGGTATTAACACCAGGTATTTAAATTAGTTTGCAAGAGAACGCACAGTACAGTTGCCAATTATAAGGCCTATATATTTTATAGTTCAAGGTACACAGCAGTAGTGCCAAATATAGTTTGGTATGTAGCAGAGCACCTAATACACCACTAATGCCTCTCTCTGTCCCTACTCCAGCAGCTATCCCTGAATACAGCAGCCGTTCTCTGTAAAGTCTATATTGTAGTAAAGCTATCACTGTACTGCACTATAGTAGCCCTGATAAGGGCTTTTAATCACGCTCCTGCCTGTCCAACAGCTAAAACCTGTCTCTCCCTTCTCCAGCCTCTGTCCCTGACTAAGTTCACGCAGCATATGCGTACGAGCAGGAAGAGCTGAGTTTTTAATATTCGAGGTCACATGGTTTTTCCAGCCAATCCATGTAGACGCCGTTTTCGCGCTGCCAGCGTGCTCAGCGTGCCTGTCATACCCCCCCTGCATGGTGATTGGTGGAAAAAGAGCGCCAGGGAAGGTGGGAAGGGAAACGAATTCTAAGTGCGCCATCGCCGTTATACTCGAACGAAATCGAGTACGCCGAATAGCGTAGTATTCGATCGAATACCAGCTCGATCGAACACTACTCGCTCCTCTCTAATAATAAGTGATCAAAACATTGTATCCCAAATGGTACCAATAAAAACTAGTTTCACTCTGCAAAAAACAAGCCCTCATTCTGTAGACATAAATATAAAAAGGTCATAGGTGTCAAAATGGCAATGCATCAATTTCTTTTTATTTTGTAAAGGTTTTTTAAAATAGTAAAACTTAAAATATACAAGTTTAGTATCACTGTAATCATACTTAGGGCTCACGCAGATGAACGTATTCTTTTTCCATGTCCCAATGTGGCTGGAGAAAAAAAAAACAGAAGTAACTCTGGGTGCATTCCTTTCCCATATGTCCACATAGCCGTTGCGCAATAAAATAGATAAAATAGAATACATTGAATATGTTATATTATTGTCCACATTACGGACAAGGATAGGACTGTTCTATTGGGGGCCAGCTGTTCCATTCTTCATGTGCATGACCCCTTATTGTCCGCACAATAAGGTAGTCATGACACTTTGTGCAAAGTGAATGCCATATTAAAAGAACCCAAAAAAAACATGGCAGAACTGTAGGTTTGTTTGTTTTTTAGATTTCACAACACAAAGATTTTTTCACTGTTTTCCGATACAAGATATAGGGGGTCACCTGACGCCAGGTGTAAAAAAGTGGGCGTGGCATGGAAGAGGATGGGCTGACAGGCCTGTGTCATTTACCATTTTCTCCTCCAAGTGTAGAAAAAGGTCTAAATGTTAGACAGCTAGGAAGCTGGCATAAATTTAGAACTGGCAGACGATCCGCCGAAGTTATGCAGAGGTGCTGGTGGATCCACTGCCCGTTTAGGGGTTTATTAAGACCGATGTCTTAAACACCAGTCTTAATATATGTGCCCCAAAGAATACTAAATGGTGGCACTGAAAAACACAACTTTTTCCATAAAAAATAAGCCATCTATGTGAATGAAACGTGTAAAAAGCTGTGGATTTTGGAAGGTAAAAACGAAAAACTTTAAACGCAAAAACAAAAATTGACTTTAAACAATTTTCTTACAATGAAAGAAACTGTGAAATTTCTAATTAATTTTATGACTGTGGTTGGGGCAGAGTTCATTAAATTTCCTTTTCCCAGCCCTGAGTGCACAGTGCAGCCACAGCCCAGTGCCCTGTGTTGGCACTCAGCAAGCGTCAGAAGGAGGATGGAGGAGAGGATACTGAGTAGGAGAAGACTCAGGCGAGGACACTGACAACAGTGCATGGAAGAGGTACTCTAGCCATGTCCCTGCACATCATTTATTAATAGATTAGCCCATATAGAACCTGGCAAATGCTAAACTGGTATATAATACAAGGGTTGTTCTACTGTGAAGGTATACATTTGCTTGTCCTTCACATTTGTATAGAGAGTAGCACATGTTTCTATGTCTGTAGGGTCTATGCAAATGTATTTATTCAAATATTAGGCCTTATAGAAACCGGTACATTGGCCGAGTGTGAAATGGTGCACAAAAAATGCATTTCTATAGAAATTAATCTTTATAGAAAATACTGTATATCATTTATCAGTTTCTATAGGTTCTAATCCATGCAGTAATGCATGTATTTTACACCATTGTTGTAGAGCTCAGTACAATATAATGTCAAATTGTTTACCAGAACAATAAGTCCATGTCTATACAGATTAGCCTCCATAAAAAAGGGTACATCATGTACTAATTTCTATGGGGAAGAGTCAGTGAAGGAAAGCACATTTCCTCATCTAACAAGGCCATAGGATATATACATAAAATGATGGAGCCACCAAGTAAATGGGGGATTATCGGCAGTAACCCGATACAACCACTATATAGAACAGAGGTGTGCGTCTGGCTTCACCTTCTGTGTTAGTCCTGGTTCTGGTGGATGCTGAGAATGGCTGATCAGTTGGGACACTAGGTGTAGAAGCCCCTCCAGTCTCATATTGAAGACCTATCCCACAAAAAGTTTATCAATATCTATAGCTCAGAAAAGCTCTAATTCCCTTCTGCCATATGGAAATTAATTATAATTTGTAGCTTGAGGGATTTTACACAATTACACATATGGCTACGTGCTGTAAAAGTAACGTAAAGTAACTTTTGGCCTTATTTTAAGATTTTTTTTATTTCTTAAGTTTGTTGCTTTTTAGAAGTGTTTTCTGTGCGTCAAAGTTCAAAACGGGATGCAATATATATTTTACACTAAGGATATTCTGCGGCTAAGGACATCAACTTAATCAAGGTGTCTTTTGCTTTTGGCTACTACACTGCAGGGATCACATTTTAAGTCTTGAAGTCGTGCTTAACTAGAGCACTGAACGATCATTTCCATTGTTCATTCTGTCAGGTAGTCAGAGGTACACGTTCAGTTCATTTGTTAGGCCACTTACAGACTATACACAAAGGAAACACATTGACATGATATGTATGTCACTCTTTGTAAAGCTTCGCATCATCTATTTCCAGACCACAAAGCAGCAATACCTGGTTAGTCAAACCATTTAAACACTTTCTAAATCTCAATCAATTCTGTTCAGTAGGTACATTGATCTCAATCAGCTATTTATACACAGTCCTGCTGCATAGGTTATAGCATAGAGCAACACCAGAGATAGCGATATTATTAATCCAGCAGATATTGCACCAATTTTCTAACAGAACTATCCTGTTTTAAATAAAGGACATGAAAATACTTAAATATTACTTTATTCTAAATATATTTCCAAATACTTTTCATTATTATAATGGATTTTTGTCTGAGGAGCAATTATTAGGAGAAATAAAATGTCCGCCATCCTATTAGTACACACAAAACCTGTGTAAAGAGGTAAAGAGCTGTCTCAGTCTCCTCTCTGCACTGATTGTCAGGGACTATTATTCTGAATACAGATGATAAGATCTTCAGCTGAATCTCTTTGGGAATGAAGTGCGCAGAGGACGGACAGGACAGAGTGTGGAGCTGTGGTAATGGAGACTGCATACAGGTGCTGCTGCTCATCAGCCATATCCTCACCCTCCTCTCTTTATGTCTCCTCATGGACTGTATTCCTATTTCCATCAGTGATTGTGGCCCGCTCCCACGATGTGTCACTGACACGGAAATGTGGACGAGGCCTTGGGGTTGTAGCATTTTTGTCTGCGCTTCCAAAATGCAGAGAAACGGATCCTGTTCCAAGATCAATTCATCTCTATGGAGCAGGATCCGTTTATAAAGTCTGCGTTTTGAACTGGTAGCGTCCAAAGCGCACATGTGAAAGTACCCTAAGATATGTCTGCTCATACAATGTGCGTTCACAATACAGCAGTTACCTCAGAGCGGGTTTGAAAAGGAGCAAGCCGGCCACCAGTACTACACGGCCGCGGTGGCCGTAACTAGGGGCAACGGCCTGACTGATGTGTGTGGGACAATGGATATACAAATAGGCAAATCTTCTAAATGGTAAATTTTATATAAATACAATCTATTAGTTCATAATAATATTGGTATGGCTATATCTAACTATACAAACTACATTTGTGAGATGGGAATACCCCTTTAAGCATTTATATATGGTTGTCTTCCCAGTGTGGAGTAGGCCCATGTTCTAGAATTATAAATGTCTAAGGCTACTTTTACATTGGTGGCATGGTTCTCCGGCAGGCTGTTAGGGCGGGTGAACAGCCTGCCGAATCCGTGGTGCCATTAGTGCACCTCTGCAGCCGGAACTATGCTCCGCCCCATTTCCTATCATGGGGGCGGGCCGGAGTTCCGCCGCAGCATGGCAAACATGCCGAGAGGGCAGGTGCAGGCAGATGTCGTGCAAATGTGAGAAACAGTCCAAAGGTCAGTGCAGGCAGCAGGTCAGTACGGTAATCAGGCATAGGTCATGTGGCAGAGGGTTAGAATTCATTAATCAGACAGAAGTGAGTACATAGGCATACAGATTATAGCACGTTCGCAGGATCTGACAAGCTAATAAGCCTATTGCTCAGACAGTGAGTTAGACAAACTGAACAGCATATATAGCAGAGCTGATAAACACATTAGAAGTAGCTGCGCACAGAACTAAAGGAGGGTTAACCCTTGCAATACTGTAGAATGAAGTCATATTCAATGTAGATGATCTAAAATAGGGACACAGGTGCCCGGGTCTGCTGCCAGGACTCTAGAACTACGACAAACACAAGTTGAGTGGAGTGGTGTCTGCCTGTAGTAGTAGGACAGCGGTAGGCACGGGCCACCAATGTAACAGTATATTCATATACACATAATATATATCATATATACAAAATATCTTCGGAAATTTTATTTTTCTGTGTTTGAAGTCTATCATGTTGATTCAAGTTCTGGAGTTTGCTAGAAACTCTTCAATTTTTACAACTCAGGAATTCAACTTGGAACAAGATTACAGCTAGTTCTGTCACAATGTATCTAACAGAAGGAGGCACAGATGTGTTCTTAAAAGTATCCTTGAAAAGTGTAAATGGAAGCAATTTAAAAATGACCTGAATTAATTTCTCAATATGCAAATCTCTTGAGGAAATCATGAGGTCAAACTAATTTTGTAAACCGTAAAGGGTCTTTAAATTTCATCAATTCTGGAATAACAAGTTCTATGTAAAAAAAAAAGTATATAAAACTGACGATTACACAATATATTGATTTCATAATGGACATGGAACTGTTTGGTGCAAGCAAGTAAATAAAAAAATGTCTGTTAAATGTATGGAATAAGGTATAGACATTTGGATGGAGTCAGTAATGTAGCTTAATAATGCCTTCATATTGTATTTTGTACTCTTTACATTACTGCTTGACTATACATTAAGTTGGTAAAAAATATCACTTATAATAAATGTGTAGTGTATGTTGATTTGTTTTCGTTGTTACATTGTGAAACTTTTAACTTGTTTCCCACTTTCAGAAATAAATTAAATTAATAAGTAAAGAATAAGTGTGTGTAAAGTTTTTTTTTAAGAAAATCATACTTCCGTCCTTGACGAGTGGTATAGTAAGAGTTCCCCAGCTGCACTACATGATGTACTGATATTGCATAGACACCAATGTAGTGCCACTGCCCATTTATAGTTTTTGCACCACACTGGATAGTTTTGAAAAGGTGACTAGAAATGGGAGTGCCAGATTTGGTAACTAAGTGCACCAAATGTGTAACATAAGCCAGCCCAGAAGTGTAGGATAAAATAGTGTATAACATGTTTAGCAAAGTGAGCCAAATTTATAATACAGGGTGCACCATTGTGATAAATTTGGTGCTGTTTCAGTCTATTTGAGCAGTATAAATTAATCTGTCTCAATGTGTACAGTTTGTGGTTAATGCTAGCACAGACTGTATATAAACCATAGAAAGAATCTTTATAATGAAAAGGGAAATGTAAAACAGCAAAAAGAGGCAAATTATTTGCCAATTTATTAGCTGTGCTGTTACTGATAAATCCAAACTTTTTATTACTCTGCCTGTCTTAAAACAGAAAAACAAATCCGTAGGCAACCAGAGGACTGGAGGCTTTAAATAAATCGAATCCCGTGAAAACAGCACATAAACATAAATGAGTTGTCACATGTTTACTGTGAAACTGAGCTTTTTCACTTTAATGTTTTAGCTATCAATATGCATTTGGCTTACTAATGTGCTAATTAGGACTGTAAGGATAACATTAGTCTGCAAACAGTTTGTTCAAGCTTTACTTCAGAAACTGGAGTAGAACATCACTCTATAAAATGCCTGTGTTGTGGTGTTTCACCTTCATAAAATCCCTAATGTCACGTTGTAATATATACGATGCTGACGACTAACTGTAGTAACAAATACTTCAAAATGTTTTTTAATAATCAATTATATTTTCAACAGTAACATATTTAATATTTCAAATTAAGGGTGACATTTATTAATTTATTTTTGCCACTTGTGGCGTAAATAGGTCACTAATTTTGTTGCATATAATTTTTTTTTTTTTTGCGACTTTTCTTTGCTTACGCCACTTTTCCAGAGTGGCAAAAAAGGAAGTATGGCTTATGTGGGGAAGTGGGCAGGTCTGGCATATTTAACATGTTATTAATGGTGTCTGCCATTTATGTAAAGTCCTGTCTAAAGCCCACACTGCGGGAAGATATAAGTGAGGGACATGAAGATGTGGAGTCACTGTGGGTAGAAATAAATGGAGCAAAAAACAATAATAAAATACTAATAGGAGTTTATTATAAACCCCCTAGTATACCAGAGCCCATAGAAAATCTACTTCTAAACGAAATAGATGAGGTGGCAAATCATAATGAGGTCGTTATTATGGGGGATTTCAACTACCCAGATATAGACTGGAAAACTGAAACCTTGATATCTCATAAAGGAAACAGGTTCTTGGAAATAACCAAAGACAATTACCTTTCCCAACTGGTTCAGGACCCGACTAGAGGGACGGCCATACTGGACTTAGTATTAACCAATAGACCTGACAGAACAACAGATGTGCAGGTTGGGGGACACCTGGGAAATAGTGACCATAATATAATAACCTTCGTGTGTCATACCAAACGGATTCGCCCCCATTGACTTACAGTCAGGTGAGGACGGATCCGGAGGCCTGCGGCCATGCAAGCGCAGTGGATCCGAGCAGTACAGTGCTCGTTACGAGCACGTTCGCTCAACTCTAGTGTATGTCTATAGGACCCATGAAGTAAGGTAAAGAAGAGTACACATTTTATGTATGCAGAGTTATTTATTTATTTACCAAATTTATCTTGCCCTACTGTATGTGATCATTTTGATTACTTTGGCACGGGTTAAAGGAGTATTCCGGTAAAGTAATTTAATTTTTGAAACTGCATTAAGGATGCAAGCTATGACCCAACCAGAACCCATACCTATACATATAACCAGAGTTTCAATTTACCTTGCAATCCATTTGTCTAGCTCCTGTGTGAGGCTGCAACGTATACAGTATCATGGCTCCTGATCCTCCCTCACAAAACTACAATCCCCACAGTCCCTAGCTTACCTGCTGTGAGTGTTCATGTTTGCTGATTGGTTGCCTGATATTACAGTCCAGTCATGTCCCCTCTACTGAGTAATCACCAGCACACTAACACGCCCTTTGTTTCACAAGGCATTCCACTAGAGAATTGATTGCAACTCACTGGGCATGCTGGACCTAACAAAGGCTCAGAACTACAGGTTGATGCCATGGTAACTTATGAGGAAACACAAAGGAAGAAAACTACTTTTATAACTACTAAACGGTAAATATGTGAAATTTACATTATTAGGAAATTATTCGTGATGAATTATAGATGTAGCAGCTCTTGCGCTCACAGCAGAATCGCATGAACGCAGAGCGATACCGCATCATTCATAAAATGAAGTGCCAGTTTCAAAGGCAGAGTTCAGCGCAGTTCCGATCTCCTTGAGGAAATCAGGGCTGCACTGGCGTTTTACTATTAAGGGCCTCCTCAATATTAAAACATTGGTGGCGCAGTGCACCCCCCCCAGTATAATAAACATTGGTGGCGCAGTGCGCCCTCCCCCCAACC
This sequence comes from Rhinella marina, assembly GCA_900303285.1. NCBI lineage: Eukaryota > Metazoa > Chordata > Amphibia > Anura > Bufonidae > Rhinella > Rhinella marina. The sequence continues at coordinate 45,869 of ONZH01001717.1, forward strand.
CCCCCAGTATTATAAACATTGGTGGCGCAGTGCACCCTTCCCCCAACCCCCATCAGTATTAAAACATTGGTGGCGCAGTGCACCCTCATCCCCACCCCCCCAGTACAAGAAACATTGGTGGCAGTGGGGATTGGAGCCCAGCAGTGTTATCGCTAGGCTCCGATCATTTACCATGGCAACCGGACGTCTCGGCTTGCCATGGTAATCTTTACAGTGCACCTTGACCCCCTGCCCCCCTTACTATTAAATATAGGTGGCGCAGTGCGCTCTTAAACACCCCCCCAGTTAATAAACATTGGTGGCGCATTGAGCCCCCCCCCAACCCCCCCAGTATAATAAACATTGGTGGCAGTGCCACAGGCGCCCCCCCCCCTTTTCATTGGTGGTGCAGTGGGACCTGACCGAGCCCAGCAGTGTAAATTGCTGGGCTCCAATCAGTTACCATGCAACCAAGCACTTTTTTTCCCCTAAATAAATAATTTAAAAAA
>ONZH01001718.1:0-48222 GCA_900303285.1 Rhinella marina
AGATGCTGCAATCAGTGTTGAACACGGTTTCTGAGGGGTTCAATGATGTAACAAATTTGTAACAAATTTGTAACAAATTTAATTTCTTTGTGAACTTCAGTGAAGCAGCCAAATCTAATATTTGATAACTTCACTTATCTCTAACTATAACCTGCAATATTGTTACACCCCAGAAATACCGGCCCCTCTTAAACTTTTTTTACTGAGTTCACATTACCACCAAAACCTCCACCACATTAAAGAATCCTCTTCTATGTTTGTATAGACACCTTCTTTCCTCCAGACGCAAAGGATGTCCCTTCGTCAGTCACAGTCCTGCGGATAAATAGATCATGGGAGAGATCTCTGTACATTTCTGTATCTTTATTTTACATTCTACATCTCTGTACAAGATTCCTTGATATATTTATACACGGTTTTTAGATCTCCCCTAAATCCTCTTTTTTTCTAAAGTCAATAACCCTAATACTGATAATCTTTTATGGTCCTGTCATCCACCCATTCCTGAACCCTCCTCTGAACCCTGTCCAGCACAGCTATATCTTTCTTGTGCATAGGAGCCCAGAACTTTACACAGTACTCCATGTGAATTATGACTACTGATTTGTAAAGTGGCAAAACTATTGGGGTCATTTATTAAACAGGTGTAAAGTAGAACTGGCTTAGTTGCCATACCAACTAATTAGATTCCACCTTTCATTTTTGACAGCTCCTTCGGAAAATGAAAGGTGGAATCTGATTGGTTGCTATGGGCAACTAAGCAGGGCTTGGCAGCAGCTGACAGACACTGATTTCTACAGTTAAGTTTACTGTCCACTTATATTCCTAAGTCCTTTTCCATGTCAGTGTTACCCAGTGTTTTACCATTTAGTATATACGGGTGACTTCTATGTTTTCCTCCCATGTGTATTCTGCCTTCCCATGGAGAATACTACGTGTAGAGCAGAATGGCACAGAAATGCAGACAGTACAGCTTGTCTGGGTCATATAGGGAGAAATAAGAAATATTTTACTGCTGGGAGTGCATAGTTGTGGTCTGACAAGTGCAGGATGTTTAACAAATGGTCCATATAATGTTTCACATTACATAATATTTCTTTACTTCCCAGTGGTGTTTGCCTTTTTTCAGCATACATAACTGAGTGCATACAGAAGAGTATTCCATCTGTCATATCTATGACCAACTGAAAGGCTTTGTGCATACAAGGCAAAGAACACATTGTTCTGACATAGCATGTTCATTAACCAATTTAAGCCTGGGCTACTTACCCCTCCCCTTCCTGACCAGACACATTTCCTCTTTTCATGTTTATACATACGTCTTTATACATACGACTTATTTAAAAAAAATAACAGATCTGATATGTAGAATCATTGGCATTAGCCATTGTATTGATAGGAAGGAAAATATCTTGCCCTTAAAGCTGCCCCTATAGTCTATTGGCACTGCCTATAAAGGGGATAGCCTCCCAGATAGAGATGATCCTGTGTCAGAAACCTCCTATATGTGCCTGGGAGGTCCTGACAAGGGATAAATACCACCACCAGTTTTTACTCCGATATGTCAATAGTCCTTACAATACTTACGATACAAAAAACAAAAAAGTTAAATAAATATGTGTTCATATAAAGAGGTATATAGAATAGATAGAAGAGATGTCCAGTTGACAGATGCATCCATTAACTGGATATCTCTCCCACTACAGCCATATCCACCTCGACCCTTTCATCATGGGCGGAAATCAGTGGCAGTTTATCCTATATGCCTGCACTTTTGGCACAGTTCCTCCTATTTTGTTATGAGATATATTATCCACTTCCTGTATACAGCTTTATGCCTCAATACAATATTGGTTGTTGCCCGTTTGTACAACTAAAGAATTGCTGGGGGCCTTAATCTCTTAAGCCTCTGAGACCAGCATGTATATACATAGTAACATAGTAACATAGTTTATAAGGCCGAAAAAAGACATCTGTCCATCCAGTTCGGCCTTTTTTCCCATAAGTTGATCCAGAGGAAGGCAAAAAACCTCTGTGAGGTAGAAGCCAATTTTCCCCACTTTAGGGAAAAAAATTCCTTCCCGACTCCAATCAGGAAGGAATTTTTTTCCCTAAAGTGGGGAAAATTGGCTTCTACCTCACAGGGGTTTTTTGCCTTCCTCTGGATCAACTATATAGTGGTAATTGAACCATATACACTAGACATGAGCGAAGTTATGGAAAACTCTATTCGGCTGCTTCGCCAAATTTTGCAAAGAAATTCACTTTTTGAAAAATTACTTAATCATGCAGCACATTTCTTTGTATGTACAGTCATGGCCAAAAGTTTTGAGAATTATACAAATCTTAATTTTTACAAAGTCTACTGCTTCAGTTTTTATAATGGCAATTTGCATATACTCCAGAATGTTATAAAGAGTGATCAGCTTAACAGCAATTACTTGCAAAGTCAATATTTGCCTAGAAAATGAACTTTATCCCCCAAAACACATTTCAACATCATTGCAGCCCTGCCTTAAAAGGACCAGCTAACATCGTTTCAGTGATTGCTCCATTAACACAGGTGTGGGTGTTGATGAGGACAGGGCTAGAGATCAATCTGTCATGATTAAGTAAGAATGACACCACTGGACACTTTAAAAGGAGGCTGGTGCTTGGCATCATTGTTTCTCTTCTGTTAACCATGGTTATCTCTAAAGAAACACGTGCAGTCATCATTGCACTGCACAAAAATGGCCTAACAGGGAAGAGTATCGCAGCTAGAAAGATTGCACCTCAGTCAACAATCTATCGCATCATCAAGAACTTCAAGGAGAGAGGTTCATTGTTGCCAAAAAGGCTCCAGGGCGCCCAAGAAACACCAGCAAGCGCCAGGACCGTCTCTTAAAAGTGTTTCAGCTGGCGGGATCGGGCTACCAGCAGTGCAGAGCTTGCTCAGGAATGGCAGCAGGCAGGTGTGAGTGCATCTGCACGCACTGTGAGGCGGAGACTCTTGGAGCAAGGCCTGGTCTCAAGGAGGGCAGCAAAGAAGCCACTTCTCTCCAGAAAAAACATCAGGGACAGACTGATATTCTGCAAAAGGTACAGGGAGTGGACTGCTGAGGACTGGGGTAAAGTCATTTTCTCTGATGAATCCCCTTTTCGATTGTTTGGGACATCTGGAAAACAGCTTATTCGGAGAAGACGAGGTGAGCGCTACCACCAGTCTTGTCTCATGCCAACTGTAAAGCATCCTGAAACCATTCATGTGTGGGGTTGCTTCTCAGCCAAGGGAATCGGCTCTCTCACAGTCTTGCCTAAAAACACAGCCATGAATAAAGAATGGTACCAGAATGTCCTCCGAGAGCAACTTCTCCCAAACGTCCAAGAGCAGTTTGGCGATCAACAATGTCTTTTCCAGCATGATGGAGCACCTTGCCATAAAGCAAAGGTGATAACTAAATGGCTCAGGGAACAAAACATAGAGATTTTGGGTCCATGGCCTGGAAACTCCCCAGATCTTAATCCCATTGAGAACTTGTGGTCAATCATCAAGAGACAGGTGGACAAACAAAAACCTACAAATTCTGACAAAATGCAAGCATTGATTGTGCAAGAATGGACTGCTATCAGTCAGGATTTGGTCCAGAAGTTGATTGAGAGCATGCCAGGGAGAATTGCAGAGGTCCTGAAGAAGAAGGGTCAACACTGCAAATATTGACTTGCATTAATTCATTCTGTCAATATAAGCTTTTGTTACTCATAATATGATTGCAATTATATTTCTGTATGTGATAAAAACATCTGACAAACACACATAAAAATCAGAGGGCAGCAGATCATGTGAAAATATAATATTTGTGTAATTCTCAAAACTTTTGGCCATGACTGTAGTAGGTGCAATAATGAGAAATGGCATACCCTGTCATTGAACCCCTCAGATGACGCATTCATCTCTGATGAATCTTAGGCCTTTCCGGGGTTAATCAGGGTTAAAATAAATCAATACTTTCTTTATTCATTTGATCATGTAGAGGCCGTCACAGCCATCTTGACTGAAGACACTGTGCTAAATTGATTTCTTAACACAAAGTGCAAGGAAATTAGGCTTCGCAGTACATTTTTCCTGAAACTCGGATTGAACTCAATTCTTTTGACTTAGATTCAACACTAACCACTAGATACTGGCCAGTGATTGACCACTGAGAATATTGTGTTGTGTGGCTGTATTTTGACGCCTGAATTATCTCTGTGTTAGCAGGTTGTCCGCCACAGTGTTTTCCCTTTTTGTATACCTGGAGGCAAGTACAGAGAAATATGTGCAGTGCTATTCTGGGTCTGTACTATGTAGATTCGGGATACACCCTCTGCTACTCAGGGGCCTACCTGTCCGGATAGAACTAGCTGTGCACAGGTTCATGGAGGCAGCAACAGCAGACAGTCAGCATGGAGTGGTGGGGGGGGAAATGCCATACTCACCAGTTTGGGAATATTTAATTAAGCCGATGGAGGACGTCAGCGTAGCCATTAGTAGAATCTGTGGGCAGAAGGTGAATTGTGGCCTTACAGTGCCTTGCCAAAGTATTCGGCCCCCTGGAACTTTTCAACCTTTTGCCACATTTCAGGCTTCAAACAAAAAGATATAACATTTTAAATTTTTGGTGAAGAATCAACAAGTGGGTCACAATTGTAAAGTGGAACGAAATTTATTGGGTCATTTAAACTTTTTTTGTAATAATAAAACTGAAAAGAGGGGCATGCTAAATTATTCGGCCCCCTTGCATTAATACTTTGTTGCGCCACCTTTTGCTGCGATTACAGCTGCAAGTCGCTTGGGTATGTCTCTATCAGTTTTGCACATCTAGAGACTGAAATTCTTGCCCATTCTTCCTTGCAAAACAGCTCGAGCTCTTTGAGGTTGGATGGAGAGCGTTTGTGAACAGCTTTTTCAGCTCTTTCCACATATTCTCAATTGGATTCAGGTCTAGACTTTAACTTGGCCATTCTAAGACCTGGATACGTTTATTTTTGAACCATTCCATTGTAGATTTTGCTTTATGTTTGGAATCATTGTCTTGTTGGAAGATAAATCTCCATCCTAGTCTCAGGTCTTTTGCAGGCTTCAACAGGTTTTCATCCAGAATGGCCCTGTATTTGGCTCCATCCATCTTCCCATCAATTTTAACCATCTTCCCCGTCCCTGCTGATGAAAAGCAGGCCCAAACCATGATGCTGCCACCACCATGTTTGACAGTGGGGATGGTGTGTTCAGGGTGATGAGCTGTGTTGCTTTTACACCAAACATATCGTTTTGCATTGTTTCCAAAAAGTTCGATTTTGGTTTCATCTGACCAAAGCACCTTCTTCCACATGTTCGGTGTGTCTCTGAGGTGGCCTGTGGCAAACTGTAAACGAGACTTTTTATGGATATCTTTGAGAAATGGCTTTCTTTTTGCCACTCTTCCATAAAAGCCAGATTTGTGAAGTGTTCGACTGATTGTTGTCCTATGGCAGTATACAGTGGAGATGGAGGCAGGGAGTCCCCCGAGGCCCGTGCGCAAATGGCCAAATGCATGCTGAGTTGTTTGCATAGTGACAGCCATATTATCACCATTCAGCAGAGGGATGACTACTGGCTCTCTACCATGCTATCACTACAAAATTTTCCCACCTGCTGAGAGGGAGGATAAACTCAAGTACTATCGAGTACTATCGAGACATCCTATGTAGTCAGTTGGTATGTGTTCCATCATCATGAAGGTATTTTTTGGGGGGCCCTCTGTGCTCACGCTCCACTGCCATGGCTGCTGGAGAGGGGTGGGTGTGTAGGATCAGCACCAGCTCCATCAGCATCAACTTAAAGGGAACCTGTCATCTCCAAAACACCCCCTGAAGTAGAGTAAGCAGTGTATAGTGTAAGTGATCCTGAATATGTAATTTTTATCTTCATATTCTCTTCCATTCCGACGCTGTGCTCCCACAAACCTGCAGTAAAATGCACTTAGTGGACTCCAGTGCTTACTCACATAATGGAGAGGACTCAAAGAAGAGTCCTCTCAATGCATTTTACTGCTGGTTTGTGGGAGCACAGCGTCGGAATAGAAGTGAGTATGAAGATAAAAATTACATATTCGGATTCATCATCACTTACACTATACATCTCTTACTCTAGTTCAGGGGGTGTTTCGGAGATTACAGGTTCCCTTTAAGTGTGGAGTTTCTAATGAGCACTTTCATATATTGTCTCCTCATGTGGTTTACCCCACCTTGCAATTTGACTGGGCCACTATGTTGACAACTTGTGGGGTTGCCACCCTCACCACTCTGTGACTGGGCCACTGTGTTGACTCCTCATGCAGTTGCCACCCTCCTTACTCTGTGACTGAGCTTCTATGTTGACTCCTCAAGCAGTTGCCACCTTTACCACAATGTGCCTGGACCACTATGTTGACTCATCATGCTGTTGCCACCCTCACCACCTTGTGACTTGACCACTGTGTTGACTCCTCATGTGGTTTCCACCATCACAACTCTGTATCAGGTCACTATGTTGATTCCTCATGCAGTTGCCACCCTCCACACTCTATGATGGGACCACTAGTGTCCTTGTTTGGCCTTGCTGACATCACCATTTATTTTACCCATAAGGCCTCTATCACACGACCCCTATTTTTCATCAGGATATGGTCATGATTTTGAAGTCAATAGCAGGAGTGTGTACAAAACAAAGAAGACATGCAAATATTCCAATCACATGTCATCTCTGTTTTGTATCCACTCTTTTTTTTTGCCTTAGCAATACTGATCGACTACTGACCAAAAGCTGACTGTTTGAAGGTGGATGCTCAAATGACAGGATACGTTTTTGGGTTTGTTCTTATGACGGATAGGAAGAAGGGAAAAATAAACAATTAACACAAACTTACCACTGACACAGTCTCCAGTCTGTCATGGGGCCACTATTTGTATCAACGTGTAACAGAACAGGTTAAACAGGAGAAAGAGAGACAAGAGAGGCTGAATAGTTCTGTACAGTAAAGCACAAATGTGACCACTGTGAGACAAGTTGGTAAGCTGTTAAAGAGACTGAGAGATGTTGGGAGCCAATGCTGGGTCACTGTAGGTTATAGAGGTTCTAGCACAGAGCTGGAGTGATCAGTGCTTAGTGAAAGATTCAGATGGCCTGAAGCTTGTTATCCGAAGTCTAGCAGAGATAATAGTCTGGTGGCCAAAGGGAGACAGTAATATGCCAAGTGTATTATTGCAAGAAAAGTTCAAGTATTAGTGAGTAATCCATTCTCCTGTTTATAAAGTGTTGGTTCAGTGTAATTTAAAAGAGATAACCTGTGCTGAAATTACCATTATAATGCTTTTACAAGTTAATTTGAGTATTCCTTTATGATAAAAACATGTACTGGAGCTGTGTTAGCCAGACTGTGACCTTGAAACCTTGCATGGCACAAAGTTGCAGCTGTGGGTAGTTGGACATGCGCAAAAGTTAGTAGCATAATAGCCATCAGGATCTTTGGAGGCACAAAGCAATTCCTACACTAGTACTAGTGCAACTTAATTAATGGTGTAAAGAAGGGGGTCGACTGTGAAAAAGCATAGCCTCTAAGAGACCCTGAGCGGCACAGTAGAACGGATTAGGAGCTAACAGCCTCTTTGGCACAACCTGACTCTGGTGAAGACTTAGGTAAACTGTGAGGTCCCGAACTCTAGTATATGGAGTATTCAGAATTAGTAGTTCCCCTTTGGGGAAAATCACAGTTGTTTTATCAACTGAAATACTCTGTGTCATTCTGAGGACAGGATCTACTGTATTTGAAGCTCATTTGGCTATATTCTATTTCTGCAAGCAGTAGAAATTGAAGTGTCTGAACTTTCTCTAAACTTCTCTTTTCAGTGTATATCTCATCACCTTTTATATTGTTATTGGACATTGTGTCATCATTATTACTAATTAATTGAGGTTTCTATGTTCGACATATACAGTGACAAATATTTGTAATGCACTTTTCTCACCAGGACTCAAAGCACACTATGTGTTGAATCAACATGCTCTTGACTTACCTGCTATAATTTTGAGGACATTTTTTATGGGATTTGTAATTTTATTCTGTTTTAATGTTATTGAATGTCTTCTATGGCATGTGATTCAATCTGGCAAACTTGAATTAATCACCTAAAGTAATTTCTGAATGTTATCTGAATAAATAACATATGCTTATTTCTAAAAGTAGACCCCCATGCAATTCTTGGTACAATTGTTCGCTCTTTTCTGGTAACATTTCTTACATAATTTCTAGAACTTTATTTTATCTCCATACCACTATTGAACTGTTCGATGAAATCCAGGATAATATATAAACCTATGGTGAGGATTGTATGGCGAGAAAGACTTATAGTTTGTAGACAGACCTTGGTCTTGAAATCCAATAGGTGCATTAGATGAGCTATGTTTGACATGACATAAATAGCACAGTTTATCATAGTCTTTTATGGAGCACTGTATGAGTTAAGTTGTTCTCAACCTGCCAGAACTAGTCAGTAGTGTTTAATGCTTCTAAATAATAGGCACGTTGGGACTCACCCCTTCACTGCTGAAAGGATTAAGTTAAATATTCATCTTATCCCATGTGAGCAAATACCAAGCAATTATGGTGTTCTTATGTGACCTTATGGGGCATGTGCTTGTCTCTTCGGTCCCTCAGCCAGTGCTACTATACTGGATACGAGGCCAAGATTTGGGAGAACCCTGGCTCTCATACAGTGTTTTTTTTGGCAGAGCCCTGTGGATTCTTAGCCTGGCAAGAAAGCACCATTTTGAAAATACTGGCAAACATCATGCGGTTTGTCACAGCGTTGCTTATGATTTAGAATCCTGATTTAGGCTCAACACTGTGCTCTTTTGTTTCTCCATGTTTGTACATCATTTGCAAGTTTGTATTAGTTAATAAACGTCCTAAGAGTGGAACATGTCTTACACTGTGTTATGAAAGTTGGGTCTTGTGCATGGAAGCCACAGCGAGAACTAGAAGTTCTCATGCTGTAATATAACTATACAAAGAATCTAGATTATGACTAAGTGATACTTTAATAATTAGGGCCTGGTTAACATAGTTTATTACTCTTGGGTTGTCATTTTCTTTTGAAAGATATTCTGCAAGGTTAGTGGGTCTCACTATCACCAACTGTACTATTGTAAAACTGTTGTAGCTAATATAGAACAAGAACAATTCAATTTAAAAAATAATAACATGGATCTTGTGCCTTCACATGTTTCTTCTGATGTTGCATATGTTGTACATGTCTATAAACTGAAGAGGGAGACAATGAAAATTTTAGAATGCCTCAAAATCCCGCTATACCCCAATTAATCACACATTTATAACAGTTGAATTGTTGATTTTAAAGGGAACTTGTCACCACAAAATGCAGTGTAATCTGCAGGCATTATGTTATAGTGCAAGATGAACTAGGCAGATTGATATATAGTTTTATGGGAAAATATATCGTGGGTAAATAAACCCCCCCAGGTGTGTACAGGGTCCAGTGAGTATTACATGTTTTTTTTTTTTTTTTTTGTTTTTAACACTTTGAGCCAACTTTATCTGACACCCCTTTTAAGTAGGATGTATGCTATATACAGCTAGTTTTAAAATGCCTTTCTAGGGTGGGTAATAGAGACAGAAACTATTGTTTGCCTTCCTCCAGATCAATAGGGAGAAATTTTTAATTAATCCTCCTTGTTTGAACTTAATGGAAATATGTATTTCAACCTTACCATTTCAATCTTACTATTTACTATATTACTAACATTTAAAACAATGATCAGCAGATGATCTTGACTTTGTTTCTGCATGTTTCTGGGTTTGGAATAAGGTAAGCAATTTTTGTCTACTGGCAAGTGGTCCATGGTTATATCAAAGTAATTCCAATAGATGAATCTTGCATACCCTGAGCAGACATGTGGTAACTAGACAAACATGCTCACTGTGCAGCGTCTCTCTCCATCATCAGCATCCAAGCACAAAACTATATCATGAAATTAAAGCACATCTTTTGTTTTGTTATTATAAAGGGTTTTCCTAGACTTTGATATTGATGTTACCCGGTATCCCTGTTGATCAGCTCAGCTGTTTCAACAAATTATCAAGCTCTAAGTCCTGGAAAGCCCTTTTAACCATATTAAAAAAAAAAAAAAGGAATAAAAAGGTAAGAATCGTTCTAAACAAAAAAAGTGCAAGAAGTGCAAATTATTACAGTAGATGTTTACCTCAGCCAAATCTACTACAAAAATGTGATGATAGTTAACCCCTTCTCAACATACAGCATAGCCAAAATAACTTTCTACAATCCTCCATACATTTACGATGTGTGTTAAAAAAGCACCCCTTTCCCCACTTCAAGTCATTAAAAATAAAAAAAAAGACATATTCTGTATCATTACGTCCATAATGACCAACTCTATAAAAATAACACGCCATCTACCCCGTCAGGTGAGCTCCATAATAAAATAGCTAAAAATTGTGCAAGAAAAGCCATTTTTCGGTAACCTCGCCTTACAAAAAGCATAATATTGAACGATCAAATAGTACTATGGCTTTCCGAAATTGGCGACACAAAAAAGTTTTTTTTTTTAAAGTTCCTTTATTGTTTAAAACTGAAAAAAGTTAAATAAAAATATACATATTAGTTATTCTAACATAATGTGAATTCAAAAGATTTGAGAATGAATAAGCTTATACAGGCTAAGTGAATAAATATATATAATATAAAATATATTTAGTTAGGGCTTGATCACACGTCCGTTATTTTATCAGTTATTTCCATCAGGTCCGCAATAAACCGGCACCGGCCGTGTGTATCCCGCATCACGGATCACGGACCCATTCACTTCAATGGGTCCGCGATCTGGGAGATGCAGAGCGGAGGCACGGATCGGAACGCCACGGAAGCACTACGGTGTGCTTCCGTGGCGTTTCTGGCCGTGTCTCCACACCGCAAAAAAGTAGCCCAAGCACTACTTTTTAAATATGCAACATGCAATATGGGGTGAGACACTATGGCTTTCAGAAAATGACAATGCTAACAGGTTTTTTTCTAAAAATACATTGTGTAAAAGTGGTAAAAAAAAAAAACTGTATAAAACTGGTATATCTGTAATTGTACTGACCAGCAGAATAAAAATAGCATGGCATTTTTTATGTACGGTGTACAAGCTGTAGATTTACAGTGCTTCAGATCCAGGTAGTGGCCCCATGACAGAATGGGGAGGGTGGCAGCAGCGGTAGTGGCAGTAGCAGTGACAGTAGTGGCCCTATGACAGAGTGGGGATGGTGGTAGCAGTAGTGGCAGTAAGGCTGTGTTCACATTTCCATTCTTCTGACATGTCAAAGGAACAGAAAAAAAATGATCCTGTATTTTGAACATCTGTAAGATCACACAGTGAGTCCAAAACAGAGATAAACCATAATGGAAATATTTGCATCTCTACTGTTTTGGACCCACTCCTGCATTTGACTTACGAGTACAGATCAAATACTGACTATGTGAAAGAGGCCTTACAGATGCTCAAAACACAGCATCCTTTTTTTCTGTTCTTCTGTTAGCTCAGAAGAACAGATAAATGGACGGTGATGTGAACACGGCCAAAAAGGGACAATAGTGGCCCCATGACAGAGTAGGGAGGGGGTGGGCAGCAACAGTGGAATACAACACACGATGGTGGCAAATCACAGTAGAACCCAACAACATCAATGTGTTAGTAAGGGCCCAGTGGTATGCATGTCCTTGTAAAAATGTAACATGTAACAGTAGGCCACAAAGCCCTTTTGTAGGAATGGCAGTAGAGGCATTAGGCAGGTGGCATCATCAGAATGGTGGCAGCAGCACGTGGCCAGAAGAAACAGCCATTTTGTACAATACTGTGTGGCAGCACACTACAGTATGATCATTAGTGGCAGAATGATTTATTCTGCTGCATCAGTTACCATTGCCTGGAAATCCTGGTTTATTCATGGCCGATTCATCTTTATGAAGGTTAGTCTCTCAACATTTTGGGAGCAAAGGTGAGTTCTCTTAGGGGTAAATACCCCCCCTGCTGCACTGAACACTCGTTCTGATGCCACACTACCGACGAGGCAGGAAAGCATGCACATGGCAAAGTTGCGGCCACACTTCAAGTTTGAATGCCCAGTAGTCCAGGGGATCTTGGATCGTGACAGGGTACAGTCCAAGTATTCCACTATGAGTTGGTTGAGGTTATGCTGCATGTCCAACTGCTGCTGTTGCTGGGTGGTTTCAACAGAAGGCGGCTGAAGTAAACTGTTCATCAGAGACTCCAGACTTACTGTCCTTTGCTGCTTATGAAGCTGGTGCTACTCCTGCCCCCCCCCCACCACCACACCAGCTATGACAGTGGAGCGTTAACACAGAGAGCACCCCTGGTCAGACCTTCGTGAGGACGGGCAATTGCGCTAGTAGGCAGTGACCGACCAACTACACAGCATGTCTATAGCAGTCCATTTTTGTATCCCTCTTAAAAGGAGTACAAAATGCCCCCATTTTTGACCGATAGTGAGGGTCTAACAATGTAGATAGCCAGTAGTCATCTCTCTGCTGAATCCTGTCAATGCAGATTTCACTAAAAAACAACAAAGCATGCATCTGGCCATTTGCACAAGAGACTCGGAGAGCTTCCCTGCCTCCATATTCACTGCATACTGCCACAGTCTGTTGGGGTTATCTGTGTCGTCTTTGCCCTCCAGCTCCTCATGCTCCTCCTGCTCCTCTCCTGTTGTTTGGGCAGATAAACAACCAAGTTGTGTAAAAAATTCCTGGGTGTTTATGTTCTCCACCTCATCCCCCTCTGCCAGTTCATCCTCCTCAGGGCTCAGGTGGCTGTGTGATGTAGGCGAGACGTCTTCTGTCCCCTCACCAATTAGATTTCTCAGCATCCCCTCCAGGATGTGAATGCAATGACATCATTCATCCCATAGTTCTGCTGACTGACAGGGCATGAACAAATGGCACGTGTCATGCATGAGCTAACACTGGCTAATGTGGAAGTTACAGCGGGGACAGGTCCATCTGCTGATTAAGAAATCGTTGACCAACTTCCACTGCTCCTACAGACGGTCTAACATATAGAGCATGGAGTTCCAGTGGGTGGAAAGGTGGGCCTGTTTTGCATGATAAGAGTGGATGAAGTGCATGCACAGTTTCACAGTTCAGTGGAAGACTTGAGGGACCCGGTGACAATGAGATCGTAGACGTGCACCATGCAGGGTGCATGGGTTGGGCCTCCCTGACACAATTCCTCCTGTTATCAGTAACCATGGTTCCCATCTCCAGTTGGCGAGGAGACAGCCAGTGTTCGATTTCTTTATTGATGACACCCCAAGCAGTTCTACCCCGGTGTGGCTCTGCTCACCAAGTCTGACCAGGTGCAGAACTGTGTGACAACATCTAGCTTTGGATAGGTGATATGATGGAGGACCACTGTGAACTGTGCCTAGAGGGGAAGGTGAGGACAAGGAGGATGAGAAGGCAGAGAAGGCATTGGTGCAGAAATCCCAGCATTACAATGTGGAGGCAGCATTGTCAGTACCTGGCCAAGTTTTTGGTGTTCCTGTTCCGGAACCGCATTTACCCTATGGGCTGTGAACGACATATATTGTCCTTGACCATAGTTAAAACTTCATACGTCAGTGCTCGCGTGAACTTTAGCAGACACCGAGAGGCCCAAGTATGGGTAAACCTTCTGCTCAATGTACGTGTGCGGGGCTGGTACAGCTTTTTCGGAAAAGTAATGTTGGCTTGGGACTCTTTACCTTGGGTGCAGAGGCAACTACATGGAAAGGGAGGGACTGTAGTACCAGCAACATAGCCAGGTGTGTATTCAGCTTTTATACCGTTTGATTGGTGCACGCATACTGTTGTCAGTGATCGATTGCTCTTGAAACTAGTGACGAGGAGGAGAAAGAGGAAGAGCATCAAGAGCAATAGACTGCATTGAAGATGATAGGAAGGAATGACAGATTCCTTCTGCAGACTTGCCCTGACTGCTTGAGAGAGGATGCGGGCCTGGGGGAGATGCAGCGGTTGTTGCATCAGGCTGTAACACTAAATAAGTGGCACGGTTTTCCCATGTGAATTTATGGTGACGATCCATGTGTTGATGAAGGTCTGTCGTGCCAACATTAGCACCCTGGTTGCACCTCACCTTCTGCCCACACATCCTGCATACAGCCATGCTAATATCCCCCATTGACTTGGTGAAAAATTCCCACACTGCTGAGTATGGCATTTTCCCACCATCACTGTGTGATGCCTGCCTGCCGCTCGCTGCTTTTATGAACCCATGCACTGCTAGTGTGTTCCTCACTGGTAGTCTCCTGAGTGGCAGATGGTGTACCCATCCTGTATTTGGCTACAGATCTCCCACTGCTTCCACCCTGCTATCTCACGGGCACCCTTCCACCCTCCTGGATCATAGGCATGCTTCCACCCTGCTGTCTCATGGGCACGCTGCCACTCTCACCCCCTGATGATGCCTCCCACTTCAACTGGCATCCACATAATTATCTACAAATGTTTGGTTGTCTTTTGTGTCACTATCACCTGTCTCTTGCAAACGCCTCTGACCTCTCGCAATATGTGCTCCCATCCAACTGTCATTATCAGTAGTTGCACACCTAAAGGAGTCCCCAGCAGACCTCTCCTCCAAGTCTGTGCTGGCCTGTAACTGCTGACAGTCCTCAAAACTCCTTGTTTCTGAAAAGCGGAGTGGAGCTGGTGGCTATCATTACTTGGCTAGCAGAAAGAGCAACAAAAGCAAGAGGCAGGTTCAGGACAGGTAAGTAAGGGCACAGAGGCAGTTCCTCGGCAATGCATGGTGTTGGAGAAATCCACTGATTCCTTGCTGTGTGTTTCTGTTGTAACTTGAGATGTTATTGAAGAGCAAGTCAACCATACCAGTACAGCTGGATTGTTTGCCAAAACTACTGGATGACAGTGGCAGCTCTTGCTTGTTGCTGCTGGTGCCACCTCCCTTCTCCTGCTTCAACTTGTGCCAGCTACAGCAACATTTTTGCCACTGCCTGCTCCTTTGGAGGGCCTAGGCAACTGTCTGTTATAGTGTATAAAAATGTATAGCTCACAGACGAGATTAGCTATGATAAATTTCGTTCCACTGCACAGTCATGTACAGTGCAATAAATTACACCTGCCTATTATATGGATTTAACCTAACGCTGCAGCTAACAGAACAGATTCGCTATGATAAATATCGCTTCACTGCAGTCATGTACAGGGTGAAAAACTACCCTTCCATAAAACGGATTTAATGTAATCCTACAGCTAACAGAAGGGATTAGCTATGAATGTCAGTGCACTGCACAGTGATACACACAGAGATATATGACACCTGCCTTTAAAGAGGACCTTTCACTGGTCCAGTACAGGCCGGACCTCGGGGGCTGCAAGCCTAGAGGAGGCCTGACATGACTAGGTGTGGAGGGAGTGGAGCTGTTGGGGGGCATTAAAGGGTTAATTGAGAGGGTGGAAGGAGGTGACGGTTAGGGGAGGGGTTAAGGTGTTAAAAGGGGTAGGTTGAGCGGGAAAAGGGGCCATTTTGGGGACATAGAGGTCAGGACAGCATCTCCCACCCACCATCTCTGTCACCATATCGGCGATCTTACCTGTGCCCATGGATGCCGTGGATTCGTTGCTGGCCCAGCTGAGAGCGGCTGCAGAAAGCCGAGGGAGCGGATGGCTGCAGGCCACGATTCAAGGACTGCTCCCGGGGTCCGGGGAGCCGACAGTCCAGGTCTCCCCTCCTCGCCGGCCGCGGAGGACTAGGCCTCCAGCGCGCTTGAGCCCTGACGAGACCCCGCGGTTCCGGCGCCGAATGCGGAGCCCCTCCAGGGACCCTCCGGCACGCACCGCAGGTAGGAGTGTTGGGGCCAGGCGGTCGCGTGCCGGGAGGAATCCGGTAGTGAGGCGGGATCCAGAGAGTGGAGGGTTAACCCCCTCTGCTTGTCCAGCTGGCGGCGTGGGAGCAGGACCAGGCTCGGCAGGGGTCTCAGGCCGGGGGCCCGCTGCCCGTCGGGGGAGGAGTGGAGAAGCAAGTCCTGTGAGTCGGCGGGGTCAAGATGGCGGCTCTGAGCTGGGGAGGAGAAGCGGGCAGCTTCAGGTGGCTGGCCCTGCGACTGTGATGGTTCCGGAGGTGGCGGCCCCTAGTGGCGGAGCTGCAGAACTGCAGGCTCCTGTGGCAGCTGGAAGTCAGAGAGGCTCAGGCAGGGAGATGGCGGCCCTTAGTGGCGGAGCTGCGGAACTGCAGGCTCCTGTTGCAGCTAGAAGTCAAAGAGGCACTGGCAGTGCTGAAGAGTTGGTGTCAGCTGGAGGTGAAGCGAGCGTCTATCAAGGGAGCGTCGGCGTCAGTCAAGGCGGATTCGTCGCCAGTCAAATTCATCTGCCTCACGTTCCGGCTGGTGGAGTCACAGCATCCACGCAGCTAGGTGAGATGCGTGGGGAGTCCGTGTCTATTGTTTCTTGTACTGGGGGGGCTCCTGGGGTTGGGGGGGCTCCTGGGGTGTCTGTGTCTGGTGGTTTGGGGGAATTGTTATTGGGGTTACGGGATTTGGTCAGAGGTTTGGTGGGTTCGGGGCCCGGGGTGGGGTCGCCGTTGGCGGGATGGGGTTTGCAGGGGGCCGGGGGGATGGGTCCCAGTGGGGCTGGGGGGGTGGACGGTCGGGGAGAAAATGGGGCGGGGGTTCCGGTGGCCGGTGGGTCAGCAGGGGTGGCGTCGCAAGAGCCAGGGGAAAAGGAAAAAGAGAAGGAGGGGGAAAAAGAAAAATCTAGGGAGGAGCCCCGTCTAGATGACGCGGCTAAAGGAGAAGTGTATGTTTGTTTTGAGGGGCCGTTGGGGGCACATTTAAAGCAGGAGGTTAGGGAAAAGATTTGGAAGGGGGAGTACGTGGATATTTTTTCCCTGCTCCCACTTGAGCGCTTTAATTTGGATAGGGAAAGGAAGGAGGAGAAGAAGAAAGAGGATGAGGATAAACGTCGTTATCGTTTAATTCCTCTGACTTTTTCTAACTGGCTGCAGGCGTTTGTGATCCTGGCCAGTGTGATTGGGGAAAAGGCTCCGGAAAATTGTTCCGGCCTTTTTTGTTATTTGGATGCCATCGGGGAGGCGTACAGGGTGTATGGGGGGCAAGGGTGGTTACATTATGACGAGCAATTTCGTCAACGTAAAGCGGTTAGGCCGAGCATCCGTTGGGATCATAAAGACATTGGTCTTTGGATGCGGGTGATGGCCCCAGTTAGAGCAGGGCAGTCCTTTCAGGGGGGTGCCGGGGGTTCTGGACAATCAGAGCGCTCGGCGGCTTCGCAAAAGGGATTATGTTTCCTGTTCAATGAAGGGGGGTGCAAATACGGGGACAAATGTAAGTTTCGACACGAGTGTAACTCGTGTGGGGGCAATCATGGAGCACACAAGTGCTTTAGGGGAAAAAAGGGGAAGGCTTGGGGGGATACGGCTGGAAAAGGGTCTGACGCCAATTCGAGTGGCAGAGATGCTGCCGTTTCTAAGTAGGTACCCGGATAGGGAGGCGGCGGAATTTTTGTTGCAGGGGTTCCGGGAGGGTTTTCGTATCCCGTTTGTGGAGGGGGAGTCGGTAAAAAGGGGAAAAAATTTGAAGTCGGCAATCGAATTTCCAGAAGTGGTAGCCGGGAAGTTGCGGAAGGAGGTGGAATTGGGGCGCATGTCAGGTCCCTTCGGGGACGTGCCAATGCCGAATTTAAGGGTTTCTCCGCTGGGGGTGGTACCAAAACGGGAACCGAACAAATTTCGGCTCATCCATCACCTTTCGTTTCCGAAGGGTGGTTCAGTTAATGATGGGATTGATCCGGAATTGTGTTCTGTAGTGTACACTTCGTTCGATGAAGCGGTTCAGTGGGTGCGCAGGTATGGGCAAGGGGCATTGTTGGCAAAGGTGGATATAGAGGCGGCTTTTCGGTTGTTGCCGGTCCACCCTGATTGTCAGCATTTGTTGGGGTGTTTTTGGGACGGGGGGTTTTACGTCGATAGGTGTTTGCCTATGGGTTGTTCGGTTTCGTGTGCGTATTTTGAAAGGTTTAGTACGTTTTTGGAGTGGGTGGGGCGTGAGTGGTCAGGTTGGGGGTCGATCATCCATTATTTGGATGATTTTCTGTTCGTTGGGCCACCAGCTTCGAATGGGTGTTCCGTGATGCTGCGTTCGTTTGAAGCTATGGCGTTGCGTTTTGGGGTTCCGTTGGCGACGGCAAAGACAGAAGGCCCTACTACTTCATTGAGTTTTTTAGGAATTGTAATCGATTCGATAGCCATGGAATGTAGGTTACCGCGGGACAAGGTGGAGGATCTGAGGAAGGTGGTGGCGGAGATTGGGGGGAGGAAAAAAGTTAGGCTGTGGGAGTTGCAGTCGTTGTTGGGGAAGTTGAATTTTGCGTGTCGGATTATGCCGATGGGGAGGGTATTCTGTAGACGGTTGGCTCAGGCGACGGCGGGAGTTCAGGCACCTCATCATTTCGTGCCGCTTAATAGGGAGCTGCGGGATGATCTGGGGGTCTGGGCGTCTTTTTTGGTGCGGTACAATGGGCGGTCGTTATGGATGGATGAGGTGGTGGAAGCGGCGGACCTGGAATTGTTTACAGATGCGGCGGGTGGTTTTGGTTTTGGGGCGTACTTGCAAGGGCGGTGGTGCGCGGGGGAGTGGCCGGAGCAGTGGAGGGAGGAAGGTTGGGTTAGGAACTTGGTGCTGCTGGAACTTTTCCCCATTGTCGTGGCAGTGTCAATTTGGGGGGAAAATTTTCGTAATAAGAAGGTGAGGTTTCACTGCGACAACATGGGGGTGGTTGAAGCCATCAATCGCGTGTCGGCGTCATCGCGGCCGGTGGTCCGTTTATTGCAGCATCTGGTCTTGGGTTGTTTGTCTTTGAATGCGTGGGTGGTGGCGGTACATGTACCTGGGGTGAATAACTCAATTGCCGATGCTTTGTCTCGTTTCCAGTGGGAGCGGTTTCGGGAGCTGGCACCGGAGGCGGACGAGCAGGGGGCGGATTTTCCACAGGATCTATGGCGTCTGCCATTTGGTCGGTAGCTGAATTGGTGAGGGGTTCGGTGGCAAGTGGGACGTGGGCGGCGTATGAGAGGGCGTGGGAGACATGGGAGGATTGGAGGCGTCGGTTTTTGGGGGCTGGGTTAGATGATGGGGTGGTACTGTTGCTTTTTGTGGGCCATGGTAGGGATGAAGGTTGGTCGGTGTCGCGGATGAATAAATTTATGGCAGGGGTAGCTTTTGGGTGTAAATGCCGAGCGGTTCCGGATGTCACAAAATCGTTTTGGGTGCGGCAGGCGTTGAAGGGTTGGAGGAGGTTAAGTCCGGGGTCGGACTTACGGCGGCCGGTGTCATTTGCATTGTTGGAAGAGTTGTTTGGGCAGTTGGGGCGGGTGTGTGTGTCACCGGGGGAGGTTAGGTTGTTTAGGCTAGCGTTTTCACTGGCTTTTTTTGGGGCTTTGCGGATTGGGGAATTGGTTTGTCCGAGTAAGTGCCGGGCAGGGGGGTTGCGTTGTGGGGACGTGGAGTTGTGGGAGGATAGATTGGTTTTTTGTATTCGTAGGTCGAAGACTGACCAGTCGGGTAAAGGTTGTAGGGTGGTTTTGTACCCGGTGGATGGGTCGGTGGCCTGTCCCGTGCGGTGTCTCCGGGAAGCGGGTTTGTGTCAAGAGGCTAGGGACCGGCCGTTGCTGGTTCACGACGACGGCTCCTTTCTTTCCCGTTTTCAGTTTGTGGCAGTGTTGCGGGAATGTTTGAAAGGTTTAGGTAAGGATCCTTTGTTGTATGGGGGTCATTCTTTTCGGATTGGGGCGGCTACGGAGGCGGCGCGGCGGGGCTTGGGGGACGACGTGATACGTAGGATTGGTAGATGGGAGTCAATTCGTTTCCGGTCCTATGTGCGTACGGAGTGGATGTGAGGTGTTGGGTAGTTGGTTTTTGGCGGGTTGGTTGGGGGGAGCTGCTGTTGTTGATGGTTCATTTTATGTTTTGCAGGTGGCCCACCGTGCTTGGTGTGGATTTTGGGGCACTCCTACGTATTCTGGGGAGCGCTTCGGGCTGCAGTCAGGCAAGATGGTCGACAGTTGGGATTTCCAAGGACGGAGGCGGTTATTCGATGGTTAGGTGTGAGAGGTATGACGTGGAATCGGGTCTTGCTGGAGTTTTTTAGGTTTGCGAGGTTAGATGCTCCGCCAGGAGTTTTGGTTCTCCACGTCGGGGGGAATGATTTGGGGGTGCGTCCCTTCAGAGAGCTGACTAGGGATATTAAGTTTGACTTGCTTAGGTTGTGGGCGCAACACCGGGGTGTGGTGACTGTCTGGTCTGACATGGTGCCACGGAAGAGTTGGAGGGAGGCGAGGTCGGTGGAGAGGCTGAATAAGGCCAGAATAAAGGTATATAGGGCCGTGGGGCGCTTTGTGGTCCGGAATGGGGGGATTGTGGTTCGGCATAGGGAACTTGAGAAAGGGGAAGGGGCTTTTTGGAGGAGTGACGGTGTCCATCTGAATGCGGTGGGCATCGATTTGTGGTGCGTAGGGTTGTAAGATGGCATTGAGTTAGGTTTGCGGGTTTGGCGGGATGCAAGGAGGTGAGGTTTCCCCTACCTTGCATCGTGGGCGGGAGGGGGGTCCTTGGAGTTGGTGATATGGTCACTGTGGCGGGGTGGGGAGGGAGCCAAGAGGGGCTCTGGACTCCCCAGGTATTCCTTTTAGGAGGTGGAGATGGCGGGTGCCTGCCCACGGTTGTGGCTCTCCATTATTGGGTTCTGCCTCTGAGCTGGCGGTTAACGGCTAGAGGTAATTTATTTTAAGTTAGTTGAGGAGCCAGGGCAGGCATCCGTCGGGTTCGGGGCTCCAAGGACCCTCCCCGTGTTATTGGTTTGAGGTGGGCCTTCGTGTGCTAAGGCCTTCGGTGGGGTTATTTAATTTGGTTATTTATTTTATTTATGTTATTAATAAATGGCTGCTGTGGCCAATAAATCCACCTGCGGAGTTGTGTTTTTATTGGGGGGTAGGGTCAGATGGGTATAGGGAACGACTCGACAATACACTGGTCATGACATTACAGTATTAGTTCCTGGCAGTGTAGGACTTCATTAGTAAATGTCAGGGTGTTTGTTTTTTTTTTCCCGGATGTGCTGCTCCGTTCCCCTGCTGTGCCCCCTGTTGACTTTTGCCGCCCTGTATGCTTAGTAGTAGCATCGGTATGGGGAGGAGGAGACGGCCGTGTTTCTCAATGGGTATCTCCTTCTCCCTGCCCAATCGTAGCAGAGAGCGTCACAGCCAGGAAAAAAAAAGGTCAACCTTCTCCCTGGCAGTGACTCTGTCCTTTACAATTGGGCAGCTCACAGCCAAAGAGAAGGAGACACCCCTTGAGAAACACGGCCGTCTCCTCCTCCCTATACCGATGCTACTAATTAGCATACAGGTCGGCAAAACTGATAGGAGGCACAGTGGGGGAACAGAGCAGCGCATCTGGAAAAAAAAAAAAAAGCGCCCTGACATCTACTAATAAAGCCCTACATTGTCAGATACTAATATTGTAAGCTCAGGACCAGTGTAAGGTCCTCTTTCATACTGAGGCACAACAACTGTATCAATAAAATAACAGATTAACTGTTGGTGCACTAGAACATGATGCAAGCTGCAATATATTACACCTGCTTTTAATACTGAGGCACACTAACCAGATAACTAAAATACTGGATTAACTCTGTACACGGCGATATAGTCGACATATTACACCTGCCTTATTTACTAAGGCACAGTAACTATATCACTAAAATAAAGCATTAAACCAGAATGTGGGTGCAGTATAACATGATGCCCACACCAATATATTACATCTGCCTTCAATATGCAGGCACACTAACTGTATCACTAAAATAAGGGATTGACTCAGAAAGTGGGTCCACTAGATTGTGATGTGCATGAAAATATATTACACCTGCCTTATATACTCAAGCACACTAATTGTATCACTAACGTAAGGGATTAACTCAGAGTGTGGGTCCACTGGAAAATGCTGCACACGGCATTTTATATTACACCTGCCTTATTTACTAAGGCACACACTGCTGCACACTGCCTTATATACTGGAGCACACTAACTGTATCACCAAAATAAGGGATAAACTCTGAATGTCGATGCATTAGAACGTGATGCCAGGGGTGCACCTAGCCTTTCTGCTGCCTGAGGCGAAAATTGAAACAGCGCCCCCCCCCCCATGCCAAATTCTCAACCTAACCTCTTCCCTCCTGACATTATATACAGCACTACAAAACATACAGGGCAATACAGTGCCACGTACCTCTTACCTTCCAGTGATTTCTCCACAGATGAAGATATTCTCTG
Source organism: Rhinella marina (assembly GCA_900303285.1). Taxonomy (NCBI): domain Eukaryota; kingdom Metazoa; phylum Chordata; class Amphibia; order Anura; family Bufonidae; genus Rhinella; species Rhinella marina. Next base: position 22,440 of record ONZH01001718.1, read on the forward strand.
TCCTCATCTTCTCCTTTCAGACCAGACCACTGTGACGATTTCTTTCAGCCGTGTCTCATCTCTGCAGAGATTGACAGACATGTTAGTTTCCTACTTTTCCATCCTCCTCCCACCTTCTGAACATCCCATCCTGTCACCCCCAGTACTGTGCCCGCTGTGCTCCCCAATACTATACTGCAGAAAAGAAACAGCATATAAATGCCCCTTATAATGTGTGCTAGTACAAAATGCCCCGTTGTACAAAAAAATGGCCCCATAATGTGTGCCAGTAAAAAAATACCTTCTCTGTGCTCCCAGTAGAACTAATGTCCCCATAGTGCCCCCATAACATGTGCCAATGCCACCTTGTGTGTGCCAGTACAAAAATACCTCCACTTAGTGCCCCCAGTAGACATAATGCCCTCATAGTGCCCCTACAATATGTGTCAGTATAAAATACTCCTATATAGTGCTCCCATAATCTGTGCCAGAATAAAATTCCCTTATATAGTGCCCCCATAGTGCTCCACTCCCCCTTTCCCATAGTGCCCCCACAATCTATGACAGAATAAAATTCCCCTATATAGTGCCCCCCATAGTCTGTGCCAGAATAAAGTCCCTTATATTGTCCCACTCAATAGATGCCCCCATAGCCTGTGCCAGAATAAACTTAACTTATATTGTCCCCCTGTAGAGGCCCCCATAATGCTAATTTCCCCTTTCTTAAGTTGGCCAAACTGCAGGGTGCCAAATAAAAAAAAATAAACACACATACTTACCTCCATGGCACCTTCAGAGATGTGATGCAGGCCTCTTCCAGCCTGTGTCCCGCACTGTGTGCCTGAGTCGGCCTCTGATAGGCTACAGGCAGGAGGCCTGAAGCCTATCAGAAGGAGCGGGGCAGGGAGACGACGCTCCTGTGCCCTTCTGCAGCCTCCAGCTGTATCGCTGTCCTGAAGCACGCTAAATAGGTCACAGAAGTAACAAGTAACTCTGAATGTCAGTGCACTAGAACATGATGCACACAGCAATGTTTTTCATCAGCCTTTAATACTAAGGCACGCTAACTAAATCACTAAAATAACAGCTTAACTCTGAATGTGGGTCCACTAGAACATGATGCATATAACAATTTCAACTACATATGAGCGAAGTTTTCAAAAATGTGACTCTTCACCAAATTTTTTCAAGAGATTTGCTTTGTTCCAAATTAATTAGTCACAAAGCACATTAAATCAGCTATATCCTATCCTGCAGGAAGAGTGTATCTTGGTGTACATCACTGTGCATTACAGAAACATGCGTAGCTAGTCTTTTCTGGTAGTGAAACAGTTACTGTGCGTCAGTATGACTGGCAGGTCTCATACAGTATATGGACGTGCACATTGTCGTGCAGGCCAGCAACAGTCAAATCTAGGAGGCAGTACCAATAAAGTAATGAGAAAAAAAGGTTATTTTAAGCCATGTTGTGGCATTGTAAACACAAGCTTTTGACTAACTTCTGTTAGCTGGAAAATGACAACACTATTAGACTCAGATCTTCAATTGACAGCCAGGATTCCATTTCTTGATGAAGGAAACAGAGCAGTTCATCCCCGATGTGATGTGTTCACATAGGCTGGCCAGGTACAGAACAGCATGACACCGCCTTGCTCTGCATACGTAGTATGCTGGTGGACCACTCAGAGCTGTGCATACAGTGGAGGCTGAGGACAAGGTGGAGGATGAGGAGGCAGAGGAGGACATTATAATTGCTTATCTTTTAAACAAGTAGGACATTGTTCAACTAGATAGCTCTTTTCTCAACACAGGGATTGATACAAACTGTGCTATCTCTTATGAATCCCTTCAGCTTCACATTACAGTCCCTGAACTGTCCCTGCATTTTCCATATGCTCTCCTCATAGTGGTGTAAAAACTCTCCCTACGATCTCCCTATACTGCCACTGCACTATCCCTGCACTCTCCTTATCCCCCAAGATGGGGCTTTTAAAGGGCTGTGACATCACAGGGGCTGGCTAACTGCTGATTGGCTGTCTGCAAAACATTATGGGTTACCGTGCGTTCCTGGGCTTTTTACTTTCACTTTGTAACACGTGTACACACTATTATAGGAATAAAATGATTTGTTACCATGAAGCGCTAGGAAATTAGGATTCATTGCAATTTTTCCTAAACTTTAGATCAAATTTAGAAACTTTGAAAAATTGCTTCTAAAACTCTAAGCCAATATTCTTAAAAAATAAGATGACATTTGCAAAATTATGCCAACATAAAGTGGACATATGGTGAATGTTAGTTAATAACTATTTTATGAGGTGTCACTATCTGTCTTAAAACCAGAGAAATGTAAATTTTAATTATTGAGTTGTGAATTTTTCCAAATGTTTCTTTTTTTTTTATAAATAATGGTAAACTATGGTTAAATAAGTAAAGGGATTACAAAGTTATTACCACACAAAGATTTGCAAAAATGAAAAATGAAAATGAAAAATGACTGTGTCAGGAAGGCATTAAAAATATTTGCCACCCATCCAATGAACAGGTGATAAGTATCAGATTGTGGAAGCTCACTCACACACACAATGTTAAGAAGGAAAACTTCCAAAGCCCTACTATGAATGGAGTGGTAGTGCGCATGACGAGTGACATAGACAGCGCTCCATCAACTTCATAGAAATGAATGGAACAGTGGACCGACATACATGTCACTGCTCTCCATTCAGAGCCCCCCTTCCCCCTATGATCCAAAACAATTTTTGTAGGAAACCCTCAGTAAGTACAAATATATATGTTGGTATCTTTAGGTGAAGACATGACTTGGGTGCAGAGACTGTTTGGGTGTTACGAGTTACGACACTTTTCCAGTCCTGTCTTTTTTGCTAGCATTTTGTCTCAGCGTAGATGGAGATTTGTCTGAATACAAAAACAGTTTGTTTAAGCCTCTTACCCTGTATTTTCATTAGCTAATTCACCATGACCTATTCTCAAAGTGTTGCCAAAAAGCTCCACTGCATCTATTGTCTGTCATTTGTCTGTTTGCTTCTAAACAGTTCACCTAATTCCTTTTAGGTAATTATAATGTGGAAAATCTTGCAGAGCATCAGTGTTATGCATTCTGTAATTAGAGGGAACTGCCATTATACACTTCTCTGACTCACGTCTTGAACATTTATAAAGAGAATTTTAATTGAGCTTAATGCAAACAACTCTTGTTTTATATAGCTTTCTCCATATAATTTATGTTCTTAAAACATTTATTTGTCTTGACATGATGAGTGACAAGATCTCATTGAACGTGAAGAATGTTACATGAAGCAGATAGTATGACACATTTGGAAATTTGCATTGTCATTTTGGCTGCTTTCCTTTACACAGGCAATTTAGTTGTATATTTTGAAAGCAAATTATTGACCATTTAAGGAACTGAGAAAAGTACAAAATGTTTATGTAGGGGGATTCACTGTTAATGTGCCACTTTAGATTAAGACTCTGTGTTCTTAGAAAGACAAGGATTAAGTGGTATCTTGGCAAAGAATATTAGAAAAATGTCCCCACATGGATTTTTTGCCAGTTAGGTCAATTGAGTGATTATAGGTTTTCTTACAAAAGAAGAAAAGAAGCAAATATCAAAAGACATAAAACATGTATTGCCCTATATTAAAAACTGATATATACTATGAGTGCACTCTTCCATTTAATATATTTTTTTCCATTCACATAGCCATATCAGGGCCTATTTTTTTGTGGGACAAGTTGCCATTTAAGGATGAGCGAACTACTTTGGACTGGACTGGGAGACCGAACCAAATATTTTCTGGGGGGGGGAGGGTTTGGGACGAATCCACTAAAACAGTGCGTAGCGTTATTTTAGTGCACATGCCAATAGGAAAAAAGCACTAGGGAGGAAGAAGAAAGGTTCTCATATGACCCTGAGAGGAAGTGGGGAGAGGGCTTGCCCTAATTGGCTACCAGGCTGACAGACAGCCTGGATGAGCCAATTAGTGCTGCAGCAGGCAGGGAGGTGCCCCAGCAGAATGCCATTCTGTGCTTAGTTGTGAATGAGGGTGGATGGATGCCTATGAGGAAAATGATCTTAAGAACTCAGAGAGAATCAGAAATCAGGGTACAGTCAGAAATTAATCAAGCTTATTGCCAGGGAGAGTAAAGGGAAAGGCTAGGATTCCAAAGAAGAATTGTGTGTGTTGTGTTGAATAGGGACAAGCAGGGCAGCCGACAAACAGGGAAAAAGAAGACAGGAGCTGTCTTCAGGTGTGTCACATACGGAAACTGCCCTGTCACGTGACCCGCGTGCAACTGCCAAGGGTCGATCTATTTAACGCACTCAATCTCTCGCGCCTCTACACTCAGGCCTCATATTGAGCCTCGATCACATGCCAACACAGCCTTTCATGCACCCCAACACACTACCACCATCTATGACATTTAAATTAATACACCAATTAATCAAGGGCTCATAGAAAACCCCACAGCGCCCCACTCGCCAGCAGGCTCACAGTAGCAAAGGCACACTTCTAGCAAATACACGGTAACGCAAACCACACTCATACACTTAGAAAAACAGAGGTTACTGGGCTTATTCAGGGTACAAGGCAAAACCATTAAAGATGTGCATTAATGTGCTAAAAAGATACTGTACTTAGTTACAAAAAGTTACAAGAAATAAGACATACATAAACATGCACAAAACAGTATAACAATAAAAGGATAAAAAAGCAGAAAGGTCTTACTCAACAAATTGTGTGGTCAGAGGTCCTTCTGGTTTCCGGGGACAGGAAGAAAGTGGATTGAAAACGTCTTTATTGCAATCAAATCGTCAATACATACATACTTAGTACTGCGACGCAGCGCAGGCCACGAGGCAGCACATAATAAATACTTACAATCGTCGCTCTTTAGCATGGTATTGTCATGTAAAACACAGGCTAACCTACGCTATACATCACAATACATGCTACACTAGCATACCTATTCAATCACGATGACACAAAAGAACCTTTCAACAAAGCATTTAGACAGTGATGAGGGGTGGGGGAGGGGAAGGAGGGGGTAGGGAGGGGAGATCACATGCCCGAAGCTTTATTGAACTAACACACACCACAGGGGGGAAGAGGGGGAAGGAGAGGGGTTTAGTCCTCTTCTTCGTCGATGTCGTCCAGGAAGTTGTAGTCCCGCAACAGGCTGTGGATAAGCCTGCGGCAGTCCAGGACGGACATGCTCTCCCTCCTGAGGATGAGCCGGTTCCTGGCAAGCCATATAGCGTCCTTAAAACAGTTCATAAGGCGCCAGGCCTCCTGGATGGCCTCAACAGAATGAATCCCAGGAAATAGTCCGTACAACACCGAGGTGTGTTGCAGGCAGTTCCTGGGCACCGAGTCTTTGAGTTCATGTTCCAGGGCATCCAAAAGGCCCTGCGCAAAGGGGCACTCCCAGAAAAGGTGGTACGATGTTTCCTCCGTGAAGGGGCACCTGGGGCAGTACCGCGTTTTGCACAGGTTGCGGGCGTGCATGAATGACCGGATGGGTAGACCACCCTGGATGGCCATCCATGACAAGTCCTTGTGCCCGTTGGTTAACCTGTCTGAAGACACATTAGTCCAAACTGTCTCTGCGGTGTCATCAGGGAGCCCTGGAATTGACTCCGCCAAGTCCTTTGCTCTGATTAGCTTGTGGATGGTCTTGGGTTTCCACAAGTCGGGCTTGAGGCCCTCCAGTTGATGTTCCCTCACGAACCGGATGACGTCTCCGTAATACCACGGAGCGTGCCAGTTGTAAGGGATGGAGCTGTCCCACTTGTCCCAGCCCAGACCTCTCCAGAGGGGCAGGAGAAAAAAGCGAGACATAGCCTTGCCCGCAGAGCCGTTTGCTGTCCTCAGAGTCCGACGAACGCTGTCACAAACAAAGGCGATCCGCAGTAACGTGGGCAGGTCCGGAATTCCTTTCCCACCCTTGCGGGGCTCTTTGTACATGATGGCTCGCTTCACTCTGTCCATTTTCGATCCCCAGACAAAGCGAAACACTGTCCTGGTAATGGCCCTAGAAACGGTAGCCAGAGGGGGCCACGCCTGTGCGGTGTACTGTAGCACAGGCAGAACTTCGTTACGCAGGACGAGCGCTTTGCCCTCGATAGTGAGTTGTCTGAGGCTCCATAGTCCAATCCGTTGGTTGACTTTGGCCAAGCGTTCTTCCCAAGACTTGAGGGCTGCGCCTTCCTTCCCAAACCAGACTCCGAGGATTTGGATGAAGTCTGATTTGATGGTAAATGGGAAGGGGGCAGAAGAAGCCAGTTGCCAGTCCCCGAAGAGCATGGCTTCCGACTTCCCGCAGTTGACTTTGGCCCCTGAAGCTTGTCCGAACTCCTCGCAGGTCTGGACGAGTGCAGTCACCGAACGCCGGTCGGCGCAGAAGACGGTCACGTCGTCCATGTACAGCGAGCACTTGACCTCGTAGCGTCCTGGTCCTGGTGCGGTGATCCCTCTGATCTCTCCATTCTGCCGGATAGACTCCGCGAAGAGCTCTATAACACAAACAAAAAGGAGAGGTGAAAGAGGGCAGCCTTGTCTGACCCCGGAACGCACCTGAAAGGGGTCAGTCTTCCAGCCGTTCACCAACACCGTGCTGTAAATGTCAAGGTACATTAGGTTAACAAACGAGCAGAACCTCCTGCCTAGACCCAGCTTGCGCAAAGCCTTGCCCATGAATTCATGGGAGACGCGGTCAAAGGCCTTCTCCTGGTCGAGGCTGACCAGGGCCGCATGTACACGGCGGTCTTTGATGTATTGTACCGTGTCTCGCATGAGAGCGAGGCTGTCTGCGATCCTGCGGCCAGGGATGCCGCAGGTCTGGTCCGGGTGGATGATCCCGCCGATGACAACCTTCAGCCGGTTGGCCAGTACCTTGGCGAGGATCTTGTAGTCCACGTTCAGGAGAGAGATGGGACGCCAATTTTTTAAGTCGCATCTCTCCCCCTTCCGCTTATACAGGATCGTGATCATGCCTTCCCTCAACGATGGGGGCATTCTACCCTCCACCACCATCTCCTCATAGAGTTCCAGCAGGTCCGGACAGATCAGGTCCCCCAGCGCTACATAGAGCTCGGCTGGAAGACCGTCACTGCCCGGGGTCCTGCCGGACCTAAAGGATCTAGCGGCAGAGAGCAGCTCCCCCACCGTCAGAGGGTCATCCATCGCCTCCGCACCTGCAGGGTCAAGATGGTTAGTGATACCTGACAGGAATTTATCGGCGGCTGTCGGATCGGTGTTCTTCGGGGAGTAGAGGTCGCTGTAGTAGTCTGTGACGACTCCCATCACTTCCTCCTTCCCTGTTCGCATGTTTCCATCCTTGTCTCGGAGTTCGTTCAGGGGCGTGTGGCCGGCATGGAGTTTCCTGAAAAAGAACGAGTTACATTTCTCACCCTTCTCCAGGTTCTCCACCTTGGAACGGAAGATGATTCGCTTGGATTCCTCCTCAAAGTGCCTTTTCAGGCTCTTTTTGGTCTCCTCCAGCTCCTCCCTCACGTTCCAGCCGCACAGATGAAGGTCTTGCAGGGACCGCAACTGACGCTGCAGCTCTCTGAAGTCCCTTTTCTTCTCACACGCCTGTTGTTGTTGCTTGGCCTGAAAGAAACAGCGAAACTGGACTTTAACATACTCCCACCAGTCACTAGTTCGTGCAAACAAGCATTTGTCGTTCCGCCAGGCTATGTAGGTGTCTCTAAGCTCCGCAAGCACATCCTCGCGATTCAGCAGAGCGCAATTCAGTTTCCAGGATCCAGGGCCGGGGGGGAACCCGTCGCCAAGGACGCACTGGACCTGAACGGCCCTGTGATCGGAGAAGAAGCAAGGGATCATAGAGTACCCGCACCGCCTGACTGCCCGAGAGGTGAACACAAAGTCTATCCTAGAACGGAGTGAGCCATCGGGTCGGCTCCACGTATAATTGACGGAGCCTTTCCCCATGGATCCCACAACGTCCCGCAAGGACGCTTCGGTTACCATCTCGATAAGCAGCTTGGAAGTGACATCCAACTTGCTTGAAGTACCGGAGCTGCGTCCGTCCTCCTCGATCGGGCAGTTGAAGTCCCCGGCCATCACTACGGTCCTAGTGGTAGCGAGCTGCAGTCGCAGGGCCTGGAAGAGCTCCAGTCGCTCACCCTTGTCAGGGGAAGCGTACACGTTGATGAGCCTAACCGGCTCTCCCGCCCAGGAACCGTCTACGACAAGAAGTCTGCCGCAGACGAGCTCCTGGACGGAGTCAAGTGTAAAGGTGCTTCCCCTGAGGAGGATGGCCACCCCAGCCGACTTACAGTCGCCCCCACCGGACCAGTAGGACGGACCATGGGACCACAATCTGGCCAGATGGTTGTGAGACCTAGAGGGGGGCAGTGCACACTCCTGCAACATGAAGACGTCGGCAACCTGGGAGGAAAGAAAAGCTAGCACCGTCTGGCACCTAGACCTATCCCTAATGCTCCTGACATTAATGGAAAAAAGGTTAAAGTTTGCCATCATGGAGGAGAAAGAAACAGGTTAGCGGAAACGATACAGCTTAGTTACCACCCCGGTCGTCCGGCGGCTTCTCTTCGTCTTGCGTGCCGCCTATGGGTTGCCCCAAAAACAGCAGGCACTGTGCTTCCAGTTCCTGGAGGGCGTTGGTCTGGACGACTTGAAAGTCCTGCAGCTCTTCGCCCTCGATGATGGTCTCCAGCTCTTTCACGATGTGGTCCATTTCTTCTGCGTCGGGCAGGGGGTCTTCCTCCACCTCGATCATCTTTTTCTTGGAGTGGTCAGCGACGGGGCTGTCCCTCTCCTTCCTTTTTCTTGGCTGGACACCTGGGGAGACAAGAGGGGGAAAGTCCTCCGTGGTGTGGGCTGTAGCAGCTGGAGGGGGGTTAGGTGCTGCTACAGTGGTGGCCAGGGGGCGGGTTGGGCTGGGGGCGCGTGAAAGTGCCACTGAGGTAATGGGCGGGATTAGGATAGCCTCAGTGGTGGTGACGGGGAGGGAGGAGGCTGGGCGGGGAGGGTTGGTCACGGGAGCTTGGGCAGGGGCAGGTGTCCGCTTACCCTCCTTCTTGGATGGCTTCTCTCTGGGCTTCGCTGCTGCCGGAGCTGAGGCTGGCTTCCCACTGGCCGGGGCCTTGGCTACGACTGATGCCCAGCTGCGGTCCCTCTTTGGACAGTCCTTGTAGATGTGGGAGGACAGTCCGCACAGGTTGCACGCCATCTTCTTGGGGCAGTCCTTGGTCTCGTGTCCTGTCACCCGGCAGATTCGGCAGGGATTCTCCTCACAGTTCTTCATCTCGTGACCCTTCTTCCCACACTTCCTGCAGAACTGTGGCATGTCCGGGTAGTAGATGAGCCCGTGGGAGTTTCCGAGGGAAAATGACTGGGGCAGGTGCTGGAGGCCGTCTTCGGAGGTCGAGTCCTTGTTCAGTTTCACAATCACCGACCACTTCCCGGTCCAGAAGCCGAGTCCGTTCAGGATGTGGGTGGGCTCCCTCACCACTGTGCAGAACCGCTTCAGGAAGGTGGTGATGTCTTTGCCGGGGGTGTGCGGGTTCCTCATAGACACCGTGATCCTTCTCTCCTCTCTCTGAACGGGGCAGTTCCCGACGAAGCGAGAGAATGGAGAGTCCGGTGCCGCCGATTTCACCGCTTCCCAGTATCTTCTGCAGATGTTGATCGACGCGACGGTCACGTAGAAGATTCCGGTCACGAAGGCTTGTACGCTGAGGGTCTCTGGCTTCGAAAACCCCTGCTCCACCAGCATCTTCTTACAGAAGACCTCCTCGGTCATGTCTGGGACCCTCCCATCCACCTCCTTGAGCTTCAGGGCGACAGTCTGCCGCATCCAGGGCTCCAGGGAAGGAGCGGCCTGGCTGGGCTTTCCGCCTCCCTTCTGCTGGGCAGAAGTGGCGGGGTTAGGTCCAGAAGAACCAGGGGGGTTGGAGTCTTGGGGCTTCTTGGCTGGTCCCTCAGCCTTCTTGCTGGTCTTGGAAGGCTTGGAGGTTGAGGCCATGGCTTCTCCCTTCTTGTCTTCCTCTCCCTGGAGAATCTCCGCAAGGTGTCCCTTTTGCCACAGGTGGGAGTGGCTATGCAGATTTCCTCCTTGCTGGGCGGGGCTTCTTCCGGGGAAGAAATTCGCCGAGCTTCTTTTCCTCGTCGAGGTTTTCCCGGAGTCGGAGGTCCTCGTCGTCGGCGATTCGGCGTCGGGGTTCGTCTTCCGGGTTCCTCGTCGAGTCTTCGCAAAGATCTTCTCCTTGATCGCAGTCGGAGAAAATCTTCCAAAAAGGTCTTCTTAGGCTGTCGAGATCCAAGTAAGCACTGTCTAACGTCGTACACCAGGACTATTAAGCCACAGGCCAAGAGGAGGTCGGAGACCAGAACACTCTTGTTCCTAGGGGAATAGCCCTACACCCAATAGCAACAGTGAGCTGAAGCCGAATTTAATCGACGATGCCCAAAGGCCGAGTGTAGGGGGTACCCAAAGGACCTGAGCCGGCAAGTCAAGGCAGACAGAAAGAGCAGACTACACTTGATCTTAGCCAAAAGGCCGAGAAGCGACAGGAAGAAAGTGGAATGCAACCCAATTTTGATCGGATCTCCCAGTTGTGTCCCAGAAATGTTCCCAGTCATTCATCTTTATCCCCATTGGGCAGAGGGTGGAGCTGAGAGGAGCCTCCCTCCTATTCTGTCCCAGCCTTCTGGGATGTCCCTCATTACCTGTGCATGCTCTACCTCTCTTTCTCAGCTGGCAGACATGAAATATTAATAAAACATGGCTTCACATCCACACTAATGGATATTCGAGACCCGACATGTTTTAATAATGTATATAATATCTGGCTGATCATTTTGATACCACACATGACCAGTGTGGTTGTCCCAGAAGTTGAGATACTGGTTATGTGGGAATGCTGGCTGTCAGGGATGGAATATTTAGACCCCCTATGATGCCCACATCACACAGAATGCAATGATCACAATTATTAATACCTGAATGGTACCAGAGATGAGTTATCGCTTATGATATATTTTTTCACCTTCTGGTACTGGATTTGAAAAGTGGTTGGCCCCATGCTGGGTGAGGCTCCATGCTGTCTGAGGGTCTGCATTTCCAGGAGCCACCTTTCATTACCACTTGCAAAGGGACAGTTCTTTAACATTCAGGTGATAAACTGATTTCCTCCAAGGGTAATGCGGATTACAACTGCAGGCCCAGATGGAACGACACACACTATTACAGAATAACATGGACATATATGGGATCACACGACATGTATTAAACATACACAGATAATAAAAGTTATTAGAAATGTGGTCCATTTCTCACAAGGTGCTACATTGCAGACCTCAAAAGCAGCTACCTCCAACCAAATTCTTTCATTTTTTTTCCCAATTTTCACAGAAATCCTATTTTTTGTGGTGTTCAATTTAATTAAGCAGCATATATAAGTAATTACTACAGCAATATCCAAGGTGTGGCAGCAATCTACCTGTGTGTTTTAAGGTGAAATTGAGCATGATGCCTCAATCATCCGTTTATGTATATTCAGTTTTCACACGGTTGCCATTTTAATTTTTTGGAGGAGGTTCAATTTAATTAAGCTGCATATATATGTGATTACTGCATCAATATTGACACTTTCATGCTCCTCTGGCTGATTCCGATGAATAGACCTCGCCTTGCTAGTGGTGCCCCATCTTGCTGTCTATCTGTAATACCCAAGGTGTGGCAGCAATCCACCTGGGCGTATTAAGGTGAAATTGAGCTTCAAGTCTCAATCGTACGTTTATGTATATTCAGTTTCCACACAGTTGCAATTTTTTTTTTTTTGGAGGGGGGGTGAGTTTAATTAAGCTGCATATCTATGTGATTACTGCAGCAATACAAATGGTATAGTAGCCTACTAGTCTACTTGTGTGTATTAAATTTCATTAAACCAGCAAATATATGTGACTACTACAAGACATAGGGTAGGACAGCAATCTACAGTCATGGCCAAAAGTTTTGAGAATGATACAAATATTAATTTTTACAAAGTCTACTGCTTCAGTTTTTATAATGGCAATTTGCATATACTCCAGAATGTTATAAAGAGTGATCAGCTTAACAGCAATTACTTGCAAAGTCAATATTTGCCTAGAAAATGAACTTTATCCCCCAAAACACATTTCAACATCATTGCAGCCCTGCCTTAAAAGGACCAGCTAACATCATTTCAGTGATTGCTCCATTAACACAGGTGTGGGAGTTGATGAGGACAGGGCTGGAGATCAGTCTGTCATGATTAAGTAAGAATGACACCACTGGACACTTTAAAAGGAGGCTGGTGCTTGGCATCATTGTTTCTCTTCTGTTAACCATGGTTATCTCTATATAAACACGTGCAGTCATCATTGCACTGCACATAAATGGCCTAACAGGGAATAGTATCGCAGCTAGAAAGATTGCACCTCAGTCAACAACCTATCGCACCATCAAGAACTTCAAGGAGAGAGGTTCCATTATTGCCAAAAAGGCTCCAGGGCGCCCAAGAAAGACCAGCAAGCGCCAGGACCGTCTCTTAAAAGTGTTTCAGCTGCGGGATCGGGCTACCAGCAGTGCAGAGCTTGCTCAGGAATGGCAGCAGGCAGGTGTGAGTGCATCTGCACGCACTGTGAGGCGGAGACTCTTGGAGCAAGGCCTGGTCTCAAGGAGGGCAGCAAAGAAGCCACTTCTCTCCAGAAAAAACATCAGGGACAGACTGATATTCTGCAAAAGGTACAGGGAGTGGACTGCTGAGGACGGGTGTAAAGTCATTTTCTCTGATGAATCCCCTTTTCGATTGTTTGGGACATCTGGAAAACAGCTTATTCGGAGAAGACGAGGTGAGCGCTACCACCAGTCTTGTCTCATGCCAACTGTAAAGCATCCTGAAACCATTCATGTGTGGGGTTGCTTCTCAGCCAAGGGAATCGGCTCTCTCACAGTCTTGCATAAAAACACAGCCATGAATAAAGAATGGTACCAGAATGTCCTCCGAGAGCAACTTCTCCCAACCGTCCAAGAGCAGTTTGGCCATCAACAATGCCTTTTCCAGCATGATGGAGCACCTTGCCATAAAGCAAAGGTGATAACTAAATGGCTCAGGGAACAAAACATAGAGATTTTGGGTCCATGGCCTGGAAACTCCCCAGATCTTAATCCCATTGAGAACTTGTGGTCAATCATCAAGAGACGGGTGGACAAACAAAAACCTACAAATTCTGACAAAATGCAAGCATTGATTGTGCAAGAATGGGACTTGTTCAATTTAATTAAACCAGCATATCAACACAATAGGCCAGCACACAAAAGTATCTGTGAGGTATAACGAATGTAAGCTTAAATCAGTTTTCCTTTATTTCTGTGTTCACAAACACGTTTCCAATCAATTTTTTTTTATTGAGGACTGATTATATTTAAACTGGCAATATATATCCATTATTTCTACACCAATAGACCGGGTAGCACACAAAATAATTTAAGAGTGATAACGAATTTAGGCCTAAATCAGTTTTAGGTTCTTTCAGGTTTTTTTTTATAATTTTTATTTTTTTTTTTGGGGGGGGTTGTTGATTATATTCACACTAGCAGCATATATACGTGTTTACTACACAAATATACAGGGTACTGAACAACATCTGAGAGGCCCAAAAATATTCGGCTATAGAAGGATTACAAACGAAAAACCCATTGACAGGATGTGGGTAGCAGCACCAACTATCCAACTAGCAACAGGATGACATCGAGATGACTTGAGAGTCCTACACTGTGCCATGTAGCCAGAGGTCACATTGTTCCTCCTGCGCCTCTCCACCAAAGAAGGCTTTCTGTGGAGTCCTCCCATTTCTTACTACCTCTTCCTAGCGGGGCGGCAGATAGTCAAGAGAGTCTCCCTGTTGACGACTTGTGTGAGAGCAGTCAGCCAGGTGGTAGTGTGGCCCCCGTAGCCGCATTTTGGCGTTGGAGGCAGAAACAGTGGCAGTTGAGGAAGAGCAGGGGAGGGGGCCAAAGAACCCACCATGATATCCCACAGTCTGAAAGAAGTGAAAGGGAGGGTGAGGACGATTGTGTGCTGGACAGGACCTGGGATCCAGATCAGGGTGCTAAGGAGGAGGCAACATTAAAGGAGGAGGGTGACAGCGGCATTAATAAAAAAAGCAAAGGTCACATACCTCCTAAAGAACAGCCAAGCCACGTCTGATTTGAGATCTGGTGATTCCACTGATGCTGTGAGTGGGTGAGGCCCAAAACGTTGCTGATCTAAGCCTAGCTTGGTTATCTCTACCTCTGCTGTGCGAGTATCTTCCATCTGGAATTTTTCATCACGCTGCAGGAAGACAGAAGCATTGCCTTGTGTAAGCTGTACAAGTGCAAAATAACACATAAGCAATATGGTGACTTTCACATAGTCATAATCCCTTTCCCTTTCTCCTGCTCAGACTCCTCCTCCTCCGCTCCCGTCAGACATCCATAATGAAATGCGCGATAAAGAAACAACTCTACCTCAGAAATCCAATGGTGCGCAAGATTAATCCCACCTGGTCAAGTTGCCAGCGGTGCAGTTGCTGCTGTACCAGTTAGTCAAGTCTGCTGCCTTTAGGGAGCTAATGGCGTGTGCTAAGCCTCACTGGAAGATTCCCAGAGGACAACGTGGGCAGCTCCCTGTGATTCTCTCTGTGTTGCAAGGCTCACGTCATGGTGGACACCTGAAGAAGTTGTTATGGTTAGGTAAAGTACATGTCTTTCACAGCTTCTTGGGTTAATGTTTTTTCTGGCAGCGAATAGGCAGCGCCCCAGCAATGAGGCTAGGTCATTATGACCCACCCCACAATTGTGTTGCCTGGTTCCCACAGGGAAAGCAGGCACTTATCTGCCTCCTCTGTGGACACATTCCCATCCCCAACTGCAGCTTAACACTGAGCTCTTTCGCATTACCCCTACTTCCTATCATATGTGTCAGGTCAAGCATTGCTACGTGGTGTTGGGGCTGATCAGCGGATGAGAAGTTGCTCAAGTACATTAAGCAGCAAACATCCCACTGGTTGTCACCTTGCCGACTCCAACTGGGAAAGGTGGTCATCAACAATGGGAGCAACATCGTGGTCGCCCTGAACCTGAGTGAAATAACACATGCTCCCTGCATGTGCACGTCATCAACCAAGTAGTGAAGCTCTTTCCTAAATAAGTACACTGGCTTGTGTAATGTGCTAGCAAAGTCCAGGAGACTGTCCAAGCACTTCAGCCACTCTTATGTGGTGAGGAACTCTCCTGAATTTGCAGCGACAGAACGGTGGGCTATTTATATGGATACACCTTAATAAAATAGGAATGGTTAGTGATATTAACTTCCTGTTTGTGGCACATTAGTATATGGGAGGGGGAAAACTTTTCAAGATGGGTGGTGACCATGGAGGCCATTTTGAAGTCGGACATTGTGGATCCAACTTTAGTTTTTTCAATGGGAAGAGGGTCATGTGACACATCAAACATAGTGAGAATTTCACAAGAAAAACAATGGTGTGCTTGGTTTTAACGTAACTTTATTCTTTCATGAGTTACTTACAAGTTTCTGACCACTTATAAAATGTGTTCAAAGTGCTGCCCATTGTGTTGGATTGTCAATGCAACCCTCTTCTCCCACTCTTCACACACTGATAGCAACACCGCAGAAGAAATGCTAGCTCAGGCTTCCAGTATCCATAGTTTCAGGTGCTGCACATCTTGTATCTTCACAGCATTGACAATTGTCTCTAGATGACCCCAAAGATAAAAGTCTAAGGGGGTCAGATCGGGAGACCTTGGGGGCCATTCAACTGGTCCACAATGACCAATCCACTTTCTAGGAAACTGTTCATCTAGGAATGCTCGACCCTGACACCCATAATGTGGTGGTGCACCATCTTGCTGGAAAATCTCAGGGAACGTGCCAGTTTCAGTGCATAAAGAGGGAAACACATCATCATGTAGCAATTTCACATGTCCAGTGGCCTTGAGGTTTCCATTAATGAAGAATAGCCCCACTATCTTTGTACCCCATATACCACATTATGGGTGTCAGGGCCAAGCCTTCCTAGATGAACAGTTTCCTGGAAAGTGGATTGGTCGTCGTGGACCAGTTGAATGGCCCCCAAGGTCTCCCGATCTGACCCCCTTAGACTTTTATCTTTGGGGTCATCTGAAGGCAATTGTCTATGCTGTGAAGATACCAGATGTGCAGCACCTGAAACTAAGGATACTGGAAGCCTGTGGGAGAAGACGGTTGCATTAGCAATCCAACACAATGGGCAGCACTTTGAACACATTTTATAAGTGGTCAGAAACTTGTAAATAACTCATGAAAGAATAAAGTTACATTAAAAGAAGCACACCATTGTTTTTCTTGTGAAATTCTCACTAAGTTTGATGTGTCACATGACCCTTTTCCCATTGAAAAAACTAAAGTTGGATCCAAAATGGCCGACTTCAAAATGGCCGCCATGGTCACCACCCATCTTGAAAAGTTTTCCCCCTCCCATATACTAATGTGTCACAAACAGGAAGTTAATATCACCAACCATTCCCATTTTATTTTGGTGTATCCATGTAAATGGCCCACCCTGTACATACTCGAGCATCTGTACGAGCAGCAGAAAGCTATGAATGATTTTGGAATGCACCAGACAGCCTCAGCAGCAGGGAGCATGTGTTTTGAGGTGAGGCAGTTGCAGCTCATCCAAGATGACTGTCGGGTGCTGAAGTCCATCAAAGAGGCCACAAAGTTTGTCAGCAGGGACAACTGTGGCACGAACAACATCATCCCACTCATATTTATTTTAGAACAGATGCGACGCTTATGTAGCAGGAGACTACAGCGGAAGAAGAGCAGCTGACGCATCTTTCTGTCCTCCCTGTCCTCCATAGCTGTTGGGGTCAAACAAAGGGAATCAGCCAAGGAGGAGGAGGATGATGAAGATGAGGATGAGGAGCTGCCACTGCAAGAGGAGGAGTCAGAGGTGGAGAAGCAATAGGACATTGATGAGGATGGCAACAGCCAATCCAATCTGTTTAGTGGGGGGTGGAGCCAGAAAGAATTGGGTGCCTGCATCAGAGCCATTATGCCGTATTGTAATTGTCCTGATGAAGTGGTACCTCTGACTTCCAGGACTACTACAAAAGGGCAATACTTTCTTCTCCGTGGATTCCTTTTGTAAGATTTGTCAGTATATGTTGGGCAGCAACTTTACAAGGGCATATCAGGGAAATCTAATATTCTGTTATTTCTGTCCAGGAGCATTCGGGAAACGCGGCATGTTTCAGTAAAAGATTTTTCAGAGCCAAGAAGTTCAGATAACTAGGTAGTAAGAGACTAGAAAGGTTTCAAAGTTTTAATTGTGTCCATTCCCAATATAGGGGTGGAGTGGAACCCATGATCACTGGGATTGTGATTATATGTCTTAATGTTAAGAAGGTTTTGGGTAGTTACGAAGGAGATTTAATTGTGGAATGCCAGTATTGTCACTTTAAAAATTGAGAATTGTTTTAGTTGAGATAATTGTTTTAGTTTACTTGCACAAACTACCTATACTTGTCCACAATGGAATTGGATTGCCCTGCATTGTCATTATTGATCAGTAGTGGTAGTATATATGTTGGACTACCCTGTCACCTGTTTTGACATGTCACTTGATGTGTTCATTGTAACTTTCTTTTTCTCAATAAAATCATTTAAAATCAGGCAGGCCGGCTGACAGCAACAGTGGCAAGATGGAGCATCATCATCAAGGCCAGATCTATACATTGGCCTCAGCCGGAGGAGTGTGAAAATCCTCCTGAATCTAGAATTGGTTCATTTTGACATACGTGGTGTTTTGGACGCTGGCGGAGGACAACTTGTTCTGTTAGGGTGTCACCATGCCCCCTACATCATAGAAAACCCTCTCAAAGATGCGCTGAAGGCAAGAAAGGAGAAATGGAGCGTACTGTGCCAGTTTGGGACACTGTTCTAGACTGCCTGCCTAGAATTCCATGAGATCAGGGAACATAGTATGCATATGAGACAGGCCATAGTACAGCTAGGCCTCATTCTGGCCGATGAGGCGTGAAGTTTGCCTCAGCCTGGAGAGACACATGAAAAAACTGCTACATCATGTTGACTGAACTGACTGCTGCTTCTGCTGCTTGTGGTAGTGGGAGTTGGGTGGCTCTGCCGGGGGCATAGAGATGCCTCCCTTTTAGACACATTGGCTACAGGCATCTGCTCACCAAAAGATTCTGCAAGCTGATAATGTATCCAGTAATCATCAGAATGCTTGATATCAATGATACAGCTGTCATGGTAGTAAGCAAGCAAGTCTACAAGTCGCCATTCTAGGCAGCGTGGCCGAGGAGCTAGTTCTTTCCAGCTCCACCTCACACTGAGAAGATCTGGAATCCTCCTGCTCCTCTGACTCCTCCTCCTCCAGTGACACCTCCTCATCCCCTTCCTCCCCCCTCCTCCTCCTTGAGAGTTTCTCCTGCTGGGTTTCCAACAGCTAGAGGGCAAAATTGCTAAATTGTTCAAGGCTTTCGTGTTCGTACAGACGCTCTGGCATATGCAATGTTGAATCCCAGTGAGTTGTATCGGCAGACTGTTCTGTTGCTGCCAGTCCAGGAGAGCATTACTTGCCATATATGAATTGTTGAAATGTGAGGACAGTCTCCTGGATATTGCTAGCACCTTGCACAAGCCAGTGTACTTTTTAAAAAAGCATTGCATAACTAGGTTCAGCATGGCCACAACGTTTCGGCCATTGTCACTGACCATTTGCCCAGTTGGAGTTGTTCTGATTGGGAATTCTGTCCAGTAGTATTTTCTCAAAGGATCTGGTGATGCCACGTCATGTGCTGCAATAGAGCTCTAGTACCGATGTTTAGGTTCAAACACCCACAGCTTATTTTAATCCTGAAGATCTTGCACAAGGCTAAGGTTTTGTGTGCTGGCTTTGTGGAGAAAAAAATACCATATGGGAGTTGCTTGCACACAGCTAGCGGAAGCAGAACTTGGCATAGGTCTGCAACATTTTTAGCCTGCGCCCTCAGTATAAGCTGCGTCACCAGTTCCAGAGTGGACCACAGTGTTATCAGGTCTGTCCCTGCCAGTTCTTTGGGAGGTTTTGCTGTACATTGACTCTATTGTATATTGCCACGACACTTCTCTTCAAATTTCTTTTCCTCTTTTTCAGCACTCTGTCCAGCTACCAGTTCCTGTTAAACACACAGTCATTATTGGAGTTCTCTCCATCCCTGCCACTTTTATCAGACTTGGTCCCCCTCCCCATTCCCTGCTCTGTATTTGCCCCAACTGCCACTCTTGCTCCCCCCACCACCGATACTGGGATTGAAAAAGGTTTTTCTAGGACTGCTAGGAGGAGGAGCAGGAGGAATGCTGTGACCTCTGGCTCCAAGGCAGACTCAGAACCTCTAACCTCTGGCTCTGGTGTCAGACTCAGAAGTCATTTTCATGTCATTCTGCTGTAACTGAGAAGAGGAGTGTGCAATCCAATCTACAATCTGATCCACTTTCTCTTCAATGATAATACTGACGGGGGAAATATAATACCAATAGCTTTATTATATAAATTCATAAAATACATACATTCACTACAGACAGTTAAAAAAATGAATCAACAGTAAATAGGTGGTGGCAAAATTGCACATCAGGTATATTATACCACAACAGGACAGTACAAACGAAGGGATGGAAAGATATGCATCCTATACCTAAGGATCTTTCCCATAACCCAAATAATATACAACCACAGTATCAATGCCAGTGCAAATATATAAAATAAATGTGGGGATTTAGGAGAGATCCATATATTAACCTAATATCAAAGTCTGCATCTATCAATAAAAACGGATGTCTATATCACCATACCTTCACTGCTGTCCCGTACCCCGATGCGCGTTTCGCTGCTGCTTCATCAGCAGGCTGGCAGCGGCTTAGCAGGGACACTTGTTAACAGCTGAAATAAAGAAACTTTGCATGAGGAAGGGAGACTGAGGAGAAGCTATAATGGAGCTCACTGACTGCAGTGATGTACGGTAGCAGAGCCAGGAAGGTGCTGTGGACAACAAAGTGTAAGCAATCTAAGTGTCTGTCCTGTCTATGGCCACTCTGCAATGTGATCTTATCACAGACATGTTTATTCCAGCCAGACCAACAGGTCAGGAGCTTTAACCCCTTCTGAGCTGTCAGTATGGCCGAGGTCAGTGATATCAGCAGCAGTCACTGGTCTCATCTGTAAATATGTGCCCTCTCCCTCCTGCACACTGTATATAGTGATATATGATGCCCCCCCATACTGTGATATGTGAACCCCACCACTGTATACTGTATATAGTGATATCTGACCCCTGTATACAGTAATAGTTGACACCCCCACCACCACCATACACTGTATATACTGATGTGTGACCCCCCCAACACTGCATATAGAGATCTATGAACCCCTGTACACTGTACAGTGATGTGTGACACCCACCACTGCATATAGAGATCCATGAACCCTGTATAGTGACCCCCTTTATACTGTATATATAGATGTGACCCCCTGTACATTATATATAGTGATGTGTGACCCCCTGTGCATTATATGTAGTGATTATAGTGACGTGTGACCCCCCTGTACATTATATATAGTGATGTGTGACTCCCCTTGTACGTTATATACAGTGATGTGTGACCCCCTGTAAATTATATATATATATAGAGAGAGAGAGAGGGAGAGAGAGAGGGAGAGAGAGAGAGATATTTGACTACACTAATTTTTTCCCCAGATGAAGAGTAGTCATACGTTCATAGATGTTTGATGGGCTGTCAGCTGGGAGCAGGTTGTGTGATAATAGACAGGAGGCTCCTCTGTATGTGAGCAGATTGATTTGTACAAATTTATTCATCAGTTCTTATATAACAAAGGTCTGTCCCCCGCTGTACAGCCCCATCCTCCTGCAGTCCGTGCACCTAAACAGAAATCTATGACAGCTCAGAGCTGCCATAGATTTCTGGCTTCATTTGAGTCAGAAAACTGGTGAAAATGAACATAAATTTGTTGGGGTGTCTGGCCACGCCCTCTCTCTGCCATTGTCACACCCTTTAACCCTTTCAGTACCGAGCCACTTTTCACCTTAAATCCCAATCCCGATTTTTGCAAATCTGACATGTGTCACTTTATGTGGTAATAACTTTAGAACGCTTTTACTTATCAAGGCCATTCTGAGACTGTTTTCTCGTGACACATTGTACTTCAGGACAGTCATAAATTTGAGTCAATATATTTCACCTTTATTTATGAAAAAATCCCAAATTTAACAAAAAATTTGAAAAAAATTCAATTTTCTAAATTTCAATTTCTCTGCTTTAAAACAGAAAGCGATAACTCATAAAATATTTATTACTTAGCATTCCCCATATGTCTACTTTATGTTGGCATCATTTTGTAAATGTCATTTTATTTTTTTAGGAAGTTAGAGGGCTTAGAAGTTTAGAAGCAATTTTTCAAATTTTCAACCAATTTTTTTGAGCACCAATTCAGTTATAAAGTGATTTTGTGAGGCTTACTTAATGGAAATCACTAATATATTACCCCATTTTAGAAACTACACCCCTCAAATTATAAAACAAACTGATGTTACAAACTTTTCACAAGAATTAAAGGAAAATGGAGGTGAAATTTAAAAATTTCAAATTTTTGGTAGATTATTCATGTTAATAATTTTTTTCTTGCAACACAGCAAGGGTTAACAGCAAACTAAACCTCAATATACATTACTCTGATTCTGCAGTTTACAGAAATACCCCACATGTGGTTGATAAACTGCTCTATGGGTTTGTGGCAGTGGTCAGAAGGAAAGGAGCGCCATATGGATTTTGGTGGCAGATTTTGCTAGAATGGTTTTTAGGCACCATTTTGTAATTGAGAGGCCCTGACGTACCCCTACAGTGGAAACCCTCATTTTGGAAACTACACCCTTCAAAGAATATATTAAGGGGGGTACTGACCACTTTGACCCCCTAAGCGTTTTACGGAATTTGGAAACACTTGGCTGTGAAAATGAAAAGTTTCATTTCTTCCAATAAAATGTTGCTTTAGCCCCAAATTTTTAATTTTCACAAGGGGTAACAGGAGAAAAGCACCCTATAATTTGTTTCCCATTTTTTCCTGAATACGGCAACACTCCATATGTGGTGGTAAACTGCTGTGGAGGTACATGGCAGGACTCAAAACAGAAGGAGCACCATATGAATTTTGCAGCACAGATTTTGATGGATTGGTTTGCGGGAGCCATTGATTTTTATTTTTTTGACTTATTGTCTTATGTGGAGGCTCATTTTTTGCGGGATGAGGTGACAGTTTGATTGGTACCATTTTGGGGTAAATACGTCTTTTTGATCGCCTGCTATTACACTTTTTGTGAGGCAAAAGGGAAAAAAATGGCTGTTTTGGCATAGTTTTTAAAAACATTTTTTACAGCATTCAACTGGGAGGCCATCTCATGTAATATTTTTATAGAGCAGGTTGTTACAGATGCGGTAATACCCAATATGTCTAACACTTTTATTTTTGTTAAGTTTTACACATTAGATGCATTTTTGAACAGAATAAAATCTTTTTTTGTGTTGCCATTTTCTGAGAGCCATATTTTTTTTTATTTTTTGGGAGATTGTCTTAGGTAGGGTCTCATTTTTTACGGGATGAGATGACGGTTTGATTGGTACCCTTTTGGGATTAATACGTCTTTTTGATTGCTTGGTATTACACTTTTTGTGAGGCAAGGTGACCAGAAAATTTTTTTTTTTACACTGTTTTTATTTTTTACGGCGTTCACCGAGCGGGGTGGGTCATGTAATATTTTTATAGAGCCGGTCTATACGGACGCGGCGATACTTAATATGCCCACTTTTCTTTTTTTCCCTATTTTTTACAACATTTTTAACTTTATTTTGGGAAAAGGACGCTTTTACTTTTTTTTTACTTGAAACTTTAATTTTTTTGTAAAACTTTATTTTTAACTTCTTTTTTCACTTTATTTTTTGTCCCAGTCTGGGACTTCAACTTTTGGGGGTCTGATCCCCTGCACAATGCATTACAATACTTCTATATTCAATGTATACTTCTGTACTCAATGTAATACACTTACAGCTTCCTGCCTGTGAGATCCAGGGGGCTGGATCTCACAGCCTTCCGTAGAAAGTATCGGGCTGCCTTCCCTGCCATCAGGTCCCCATCACAGCAGCGCAGGGACCTGATGGGGATCGCAACCCCTTAGGATACCTGCGTGTGCCGCGGTCAACTCTGACCGCGGCAGTGCGAGGGTTAATGCACCTGTATCGGTGTTTTCACCGATGCCAGTGCATACAGCAGGGGTCCGGCAATGGCCGATAGCTAGTAGCTCCTGTGCCTGCGCGATCAGAGCGCTGTAGCTGTACAGCGCTGGGATTTGTGTCCCGGCTTCCAGCGCTGGTATCCTAAGGGTTAAAAAAAAAGTGCAGTTAAAAATTTGCAAACACATAGGGGGGAATTTATCATTAGGAAAATATTTGAAGTCAGTTTTGCTTCAGTCTGTGTTGGAGTACTTTCTGCCACATTTATCAAACGTCACAGGTTGTTTGATAAATGTGGCTTGTCCTTAAACCTAACACTTCTGTCTAGAGAAGCTACTCCACTTTTCCTACTCCACCCTCCTCCTGGAGTGAGATTGCGACTATTTTGCGACTTTTTTGAAAAAGTCGCAATGATAAATCTGGAGTGAAACTCATTAACATGGCTAACCACACCACTTTTCCACCCATATTACAAACTGGAGTGAGTTGTGTACACATGCAAAAAGTCGCAAAAAAATGCGCAAAAAAGTCGCAAAAGCCCTATCGTGCGACTTTTTGAAGACAGAATTCTGGAGTGAAGGTGTGATAAATCAGGGCCATAGTTTGCAACTGTTTAACGCCACTTTTTAGGAACAAGGGAAATGATAAATCTCCCCCTCATTCTGTTCATGGCTTACAGCCAGTGGCACAACTAGAAATGACTAGGCCCCACAGAAAATTTATGAAATAGGTACCCTTTACTGTTGTGACTGGGGCGTTCTTTCTATTGCTATGTCTGTACAGCAGTTATTCACTGATAACTGAGTTATTGATATTATCTAAGGAGGTCTTGTCTCTATGGGAACACAGGTGGGCGAGGAGGTCATGTGACTGCTTCTCTAGACATGCTTGTTGCAGTGCATGCTGGGATTTTTACTTTCACTTTGCAGCTGCTCCTCCCACACAGCCTGTCTGAGGGAGCTCCTCCAGGGCAGTATGTCATGGTGAACAGGTTAGATAAATGACATACAGCCAGTACATACTTCATGGTGTTGGTTATTGTCTGGGGTACTTTGGATTTTTAAACGGAAACGTTTAGTTGCAGGGTGTCACACCAAGATACTGAAAGCAAAGGTTTACATACTTTTTCCACTCACAGACATGTGATATTGGATGAGTTTCCTCGATAAATAAATGACCAGTTCTAATATTTTTGATACATATGTTTGATATGGTTATCTATATCTGCTGTTAGGACTTATGTGAAAATCTCATGCAGTTGGGGGCTGATCCATGATAATAAAGAATCTGCAACAGGAAAAGAGAGAAGACCTGTAGGTCTCTGCTTAGAGGACTTGTTTTGTGCAAAATTGATGCTGGAAAAACATACAGATGTCAAAGGAAAGTATAAGCCACTAATATTGTTGATAAATAAAAATACGTTTTGAAGACACCTAAAATTTATACTTATGTCCCCAAGTCAGGGTGTTTTGTTTTTGTTTGTTTTTTAGCCATAGATACAAGCAATTTCCTGATGGAATGTCCTTAACCAAGACATAAACAACAGGTACTATACAGACCACATTAATGATGAGGATCAGCAAGCTTGATTGGTGGATCAAAGTAACATGAAATGGCATCCACCTTGATGTTCTTCTCGACAAGATGGAAGTATAGAACGGAACTGAAGTGAGCAAAGAGAGCCAACAGCAGATCTCTCGACTCCTCTAAAGCCAACTTGATGCATTCTTGATGCATAATGATGTCAGGACAAGGCTTTCATGTGTCCATTATTTGGGGTTCACCCTTTTCAAGCTGAGAGCAGTGAGTGTAGAGAAATGTGTGATACGTTGCCGATAATTGGATGGCTTTCAGACTCTCTGGACAAGGCCAGTCAAGGACTGCAGAATGTTTTTTCATCTGTATACCATGGTCTAAGATCACATATCAAAGAAAAGAAAGAGACTTTCTCTCAAAACAGCACTTCTCAAATTTGGAATAGAACCTGATCTTGCAGGTCCTGTAGAACATCACTTATATGCTTCCAGTAGAACATCAAATTAGGTGGGTAGTTCAGATGTTGTCAAAATAATCTACCATACAGCCATAGTGCAGTTCACAGAAGATGTCATTGACAAACTTCTGAAACACAGCTGGTGCGTTGCTATGGCCAAAGGTCATGATGATGTACTCATAATGACCTTCATGGGTGTTAAAAGGGGTCTTCCACTCGACAACTTCACTGATGCATGGAAACTACCAGTTATAATCACCTGGCGATCCAATTTGGTAAAAATCTTAACCACACAAATCCTGTTAAAGAATTCAGAAGTCAGTGACAGTGGATATTTGTTCTTTATGGTGAATGTTATAATACTTGTTCAGAACACAGTAGTCAATACCAGTCTGAAGAGAACCATCCTTTTTCTTGATGGT
>ONZH01001719.1:0-185589 GCA_900303285.1 Rhinella marina
AAAACTTGATAGTGCACTTATGTTTCTAATCTGTTTTTTTTTTTTTTCTGATTGCAGATTTTTTTATTCCATTTTCTGTAGGATTATGGAGGCAACCTTCTTTCTTGAGCCAGCGTATACAGCATTCACAGACACATGGACCATAGGGTACAATGGACAGGAGAGGACCTTTGACTTTTAAGGGAGAATGCTGTGGGCATGCTCTGTGACCTGTGCAGAGGTCATTGTGCCGGAAAGTAAAAGAGCTTGTCCATCACCATTTGTGAATGGTGGATTCTGTGTTATATATATATTTACACACACACAGTACAGACCAAAAGTTTGGACACACCTTCTCATTCAAAGAGTTTTCTGTATTTTCATGACTATGAAAATTGTAGATTCACACTGAAGGCATCAAAACTATGAATTAACACATGTGGAATTATATACTTAACAAAAAAGTGTGAAACAACTGAAAATATGTCTTATATTCTAGGTTCTTCAAAGTAGCCACTTTTGCTTTTATTACTGCTTTGCACACTCTTGGCATTCTCTTGATGAGCTTCAAGAGGTAGTCACCTGAAATGGTATTCCAACAGTCTTGAAGGAGTTCCCAGAGATGCTTAGCACTTGATGGCCCTTTTGCCTTCACTCTGCGGTCCAGCTCACCCCAAACCATCTCGATTGGGTTCAGGTCTGGTGATTGTGGAGGCCAGGTCATCTGGCGTAGCACCCCATCACTATCCTTCTTGGTCAAATAGCCCTTACACAGCCTGGAGGTGTGTTTGGGGTCATTGTCCTGTTGATAAATAAATGATGGTCCAACTAAACGCAAACCGGATGGAATAGCATGCTGCTGCAAGATGCTGTGGTAGCCATGCTGGTTCAGTATGCCTTCAATTTTGAATAAATGGCCACTCGTTTTTCTTTACTTAGCTGCTTTTTTCTTGCCATAATACAAATTCTAACAGTCTATTCAGTAGGTCTATCAGCTGTGTATCCACCTGACTTCTGCCCAACACAACTCATGGTCCCAACCCCATTTATAAGGCAAGAAATCCCACTTATTAAACCTGACAGGGCACACCTGTGAAGTGAAAACCATTTCAGGTGACTACCTCTTGAAGCTCATCAAGAGAATGCCAAGAGTGTGCAAAGCAGTAATCAAAGCAAAAGGTGGCTACTTTGAAGAACCTAGAATATAAGACATATTTTCAGTTGTTTCACACTTTTTTGTTAAGTATATAATTCCACATATGTTAATTCATAGTTTTGATGCCTTCAGTGTGAATCTACAATTTTCATAGTCATGAAAATACAGAAAACTCTTTGAATGAGAAGGTGTGTCCAAACTTTTGGTCTGTACTGTATGTCACTGCAATCATGCATGTGATGATACGTAGATAACTGCTGAGAAGTGATCTCTACAAAAAATGGAAGTGCTAACCTAGTACGAGGCTCAGTTGTCATAGTAAAAACTGCAGTATTCCTACAGTGTGCAAGTATGATCACCACTGATGGATTGCAGGGTGGTCATAACCCTGGAAACGAGCAGTGTATAATGTGATGGAAAAATGAATCCAGCCAGCAAAGGAGGCAATATGGATAATCACAATAGATTAGTAAGTGCCTGGTATTAACTTTCTATCCATGATAAATGTCACTTACTGAAGTGAGATGACTTGAAGCAAATTTTTGAAGAATTTTTTTTTTTTTTAAATTTTCCATGTCACTATCCATATTAAAAAAAATAATCCTGACATACTATAATTTTTACCCTGATAACTGTTGGAGATATAACGTCAGGAAATCTTGATGTATATTTCTGATTGACAACAAAACGCCATGTGAAAGTGGCCTTACAGTACCGTAATATAGACACTGCTGTACATAGCTGTGCGTTAAGGTCCTTTTACACGGGCCGATTATCGGCCGAAAAATCGTTTCCTAGGAACGCTAGTGCCGATAATCGGCCCGTGTAAAAGTGGCCCTAATCAGCCGACGAACGAGCAAAACGCTCGTTCGTCGGCTGATTGGATCTTTTGTAGAAACCAAAAGATCCAATCTGTCGGGCGCACAATCGCCCTGTGTTAAACAGGCGATGTGCGCCTGACAGTATGGAGCTTCCCGGCCGCACGGCGATACAGCGATCACTCGTGCGGCCCGTGCGCTCGATTCGTCGGGCCGTGTAAAGGCTCCCTGCCCGAGCGCCGATATCGCTGATCGGCGCTCGGCAGGGAGAAGAATCGGCCCGTCTAAAAGGGCCTTAAGGAGGCAAGATCTTAAAGGGGTATTCCCATCTTGGACAATGGGGGCATATCGCTAGAATATGCCCCCATTGTCCTATAGGTGCATTATTGCTAGGATATGCCCCCATTGTCCTATAGGTGTGGGTCCCACCGCTGGTACCCGCACCTATATCGAGAACGGGGCCCTGAAAGTGAAGGGGCTCCGGGGCCCTGTTCTCGATATAGGTGCAGGTCCCAGCGGTGGGACCCGCACCTATAGGACAATGGGGGCATATCCTAGCGATATGCACCTATAGGACAATGGGGGCATATCCTAGCGATATGCCCCCATTGTCCAAGATGGGAATACCCCTTTAAGGCTCTAGGCCAGTGATGGTGAACCTTTTAAAGACCAAGTGTGCAAACTGCAGCCAAAACCCACTTATTTATCACAAAGTGCCAACACGGCGATGTAACCTGAATACTACAGTCCAATAGTCTTCTTTGTACTTTATCATTATCTATAATACGCTGCCTACATTCAGTGCACTGCCTGTGCTGTTCATAGTGCACCCTGGGCTGAAGAATGGCAGGAAAAGTCTAAGGCATATTGGTACACCATAGACTTTATCCAGGGTGCGGGTGCCCACAGAGAAGGCTCTGAGTGCCACCAGTGCCATAATTTCACCACTAATGCTCTAGGCTGATGCCTTCAGTGCTTTCTGTATAATCTAGTTTCATCCATACAACTGATCACATGGATGTAAATGTAGATTCTCCGCATGCTGCTCTGGCGGTGCAACTGTCCCCAGCTAACCACAGCATGGCCATAGTTGGGGGAAGAACTTACCGGGGTATTTAACATGAGTTCAGTTCCATCCGGATACATATAACCTTGTAACGTCTTCAGATTGGATTCCAGCTTTGATGTAAAGAGGGATTGTTCTTGCTGAGAAACGGCTAGCTGGTCCTTCAGAGACTGGGTGTCCAGCGATAACTTCTGCGCCAGCGCTTCTAACCCGCTGTACGTCCTAAAGAGTTTCTGAGTGTTATCTCCATCCAGAAGCTGGAATAACCTGTAACATACAAAAGTGGAAAATACATACATGCAGGAACGCAAGGAAACTAATAGAACTCCCATTCATTAGAACAGAGGAAGTCTGTGTGCCTCCCCTGTACCCTCCCATTCACTAGACGGGGCCAAAACCCCTTTACCTGACATTGAAGACTTTAAGGCAAACCGCAAAAAAGAAAATTTATGTAACTTTTTTTTACCAATTCAGGACCATCTGTTTAGGTGCTTTATGAATTTCATTGCCGTTTCTCTGGCTGCTCATAAATATTCATTAAAGGTTCTGCACCAGTCCTGTATACATAATTTAATAGCTTCCTCTGCCCTGTGACTTGACAATACATTGCTGAGTAAAAGTGAATGTGATTGATCAAAGCCCTTACTAGGGAAATCTACAGTATAATCTACACCCCACAGACATGGTCAAAGAAAGTCTGCTACTGCACGGTTAATCCATCTCTCCCTTCATTGCTACTCTGCCAATCCCTTCACTTGCTCCCTATTGCCACGTGAAGTCAGTTCAAAACACTAACAATCTGATACAAAACCATCCAACAATTCACATGTAACCTCCAGTCCACAACCTGTCCTCTCCATACATCTCTGACCTCATCTCCTGATACCTCCTCACATGTAATCTCCAGTCCACAACCTGTCCTCTCCATATATCTCTGACCTCATCTCCTGATACCTCCCCACATGTAATCTCCTGTCCTGCCCTCTCCATACATCTCTGACCTCATCTGATACATCCTCACATGTAATCTCCAGTCCACAACCTGTCCTCTCCATATATCTCTGACCTCATCTCCTGATATTTCCTCACATGTAATCTCCAGTCCACAACCTGTCCTCTCCATACATCTCTGACCTCATCTGATACATCCTCACATGTAATCTCCAGTCCACAACCTGTCCTCTCCAAAATGACAGAGAAGTTTTTACTTTGTCTTACTTGACCATCTTACCCATGGGTGGCTGAATCTCTAGAATCAATGTTGACCCTTGGCTTGTTTGAAGCCAACAAAGCAGGATCAGACATCATCTTGGATCTTCCCTCCAGTCTTTCGGCACTGTGTCTCAGCTCTTGAATTAAGGCTTCCAGCTGACGATTCAGGTTTCTATGTTTCCTTAGCTCCAACTCAAAGCCCAGCTGTAGGAGCTCGAAGGAGGCCCTCTGCTTCATCAGATGACTGCACACCAGGTCCTGCCTGGACGTGTATAAACTGTGGCGGGCCATCTGCAGATCGTAGTCTCCTTTAACAATGGGCATATTCAGTAGCTGGGCGCTCTCCCGGACCAGGGCTGGAAGAGTCTCCCTTTTTATGGCTTTGATGTGATTTTCAACCTGCGATGTCTCATCCTTCAAGCTCGATATTCTCACCAGCAGCTCTTCTTTCTGAGGGGCCTTTATAATATAAAGAAATAAGGTTCTTCAAAACATATATAATATGTAAACCTAGCAGTAAGTGCTCAGTTTTCCTGCAGTGCCTCCACAGGGATTACACATTCACATGAATTGCTTTTCCAAGTAATGTATGACAGGACCTCCAGAGATAGAGATGCTCTTTGAATCTGCTCTCCACTCTGGTCAATAGTCCCGAATCCTGAATGGTAGACCCCTCCCCATCCATTAACTCAGAAATCTCTAACAGGGTGTATTACAATGAGTTTTCTACACTGGACATCCCCTTTAAGTAAAGCCAATTATATAGCTAGTTACAAATTAAACACATCATGGTCACTATTAAAGGGGTTTTCCCACCTATCCAGAAGAGTGACGGTCACGGCTATCTCCGTCCTTCCCATAGAGACTGGATGGAGTGGCAGTGCACATGTGTGACCACCCCTCCAGAACAGAGAATGTGGACTCCTGTTCCACGATTTGTTCGGAGTCCGTGACAGAGGTGGGGCCACCAAGTGATCATACGATTTTCATCTGTGGGTAGGTGATAAATGTTTTTTGTGTAATGAACCCTGTCATGTGATGATGATGATGATGCCCAGGACTCAATTTTTCTAAGGATCTCCACTAGTTTTTGGAACATGGATGGTCCCATGAACAGGCAGCTTAGACTTGCATTATACAATACTGAGGACGTCTCCACCAATCTACTGATAGGACAGATACATAGTATTAAACGCTTACCTTGCTCTGAATTGAGCGAGCATTGGCCTCCACCCATTGCAGACCAGTCTTTAAACTGGAATTCTTGGCCTTGGTCTCTATAAGCTTGTGTCTCGCGCTGATGTAAGCCAGCTGGAGCCTCATCATCTCTTTGCACTTCTCCTCAAGAACAGGATCATCACGGGCACCCCCATCCAGTTGGATGAGCCGAAAGTCTTCATCTGTCCCCTCTATACACTTGGACAAGCCCTCAAAGAAATGTTCTTTGGTAAACTGTGTGAGAGCAGCAGTGCTTTGCTCTTCACATGATAAGTACTTGTCTAGGAGAACCTGGAATAAGAAGATGGGTGGTGATGATGATGTTTGACTAGTTTCAGAGGGGCAGTAGAAGGAAAGGAGCTTCTGGATGCCTTCAACAACGTTCTGGAGCTCATGGTTTAGCTTGTTTCCGGTCACCTGCAGGACGCTCAAGGTTTCGTTCAAGGTTTTGGACTCTTCGTCTTCCCTATCTTTCAGCTTCAGACATGTGTGAATATTGGCAGACGCCATCATTTGCAGCTTATTACGCCTCTGTAGGTGCAACCCTCGTAATTTCTTCAGGGTGTGAAGCTCTTCCTCCAGCTTCTCCACGGCCACCTCCTCCAAAGCAGAGGTCTTAGAGCTGGACGGTCTGCATGTCTTCATCACCTCCTCTAAAGCCTTCTCATCCAGCAGGGCTTTCCCAGACTCCTTCAATTCGTTAAAAGCCTGCAGTTTCTCCTCTGATACCACATTCTGCTCTGTGACGCTGGCACAGAACCAGTCTAGGAAAGATTTGGCATCTGTGGTTTCAAACAGCCAGTCAAAGTCTTCTCCATCCAGACTAGAGGCGTTAGGATAGCCCAGCTTCCGTAACGTCTGAACAAGCCGATCTCCACAATTCATGGTTGCCCCTGTATGAACGATATAAGTGAACACATTAAAGGATGGAAAAATCAAGATCAGGGTTCATATCAAAAAGAAGTGAACTTAAAGGGGTTATCCCAAAATGAAAACCTCTTTCTACCAAAGCTAGAACCAGCCCTGTACCTCACATGGATCCAGAGATCTCCCCACTCATTGCAGTTGGAAGGATTACCATTTGTCATTGAAGGTTTATGGCTAGCTTTAGACCAGGGATGTTCACCTGCGACCCTCCAGCTGTTGCAAAACGACAACTCCCAGCATGCAAGGACATCGTACAGCTATTAGGGCATGCTGGGAGTTGTCGTTTTGCAACAGCTGGAGAGCCGCAGGTTGAGCATCCCTGCTTTAAGCCTCATTCACACGTCAGTGTTTCACGGACGTGTCCTGTACCTGTTCTCCACGGACAGCACACGTCCCCATTCATTTGAATGTGTGTGTTCAGACATCAGTGTTTGAGCACGGTCCGTGGGTCAGTGTTTTTAGCACGGATGCGTGTCCTATCTTGATCCCTGTTCCTGGATCCCTCACGCCCATTATAGTCTATGGGTCCGTGAAATCCCCGGATGCAACATGGATGCCATCCGTGTTTCACGGATCATTAAGAAGACATGCTTTGAAAATTGTTTTTCAACTGTTCAGTGTCAGTGAAACACGGATGCAACACGGACAGCAAAAACGAACCCAACACGGATCCTTCACGGACAGCTTCACGGATGCCTCACTGACCACCTGCTCACGGATTTGAGCACGGACACGGACGTGTGAATGAGGCTTTAGAGTAAAGATACAATCATATATGTGAGCCCTTAGTATTCTTTCACATCTTTGGAGATTCGGATCCCCATTGACTGCGATGAGATCCACCCAATTTCCGGCATAAAGAGAGAGAAGTCATAAGAAGTCGTAAGTCTCTCTCCTTTTATGATCCACTGGCTTTTGGCTTTCAAAAGCTTCATCAAAGATCCAGACGGCGTGGCCGAACCCTTGTGACAGGTTGGTTCTGTAGATCTTCTCAGGGTCCAGATGCCAAAATGTGGCTACATCAAACCAGTCTAAACCCTATAGAATGTGAATTTTTAATGGGTAGGGTCCTACCTCTTAGAAACATAGAAGACTGAGGGCAGAAAAAGAACCCCTGGTCCATCTAGTCTGCCCTTTTATTATTCCTTTATTGTCATCTTAGGATAGATACATGTTTATCCCAGGCATTTGGGAGAAGAAAAGTGAGGAAGAGCCCCAAAAAAGAGAAGTGAAGAAGAGCCACCCCTCTCTCTATCACAGCCTATGAGAGTTAAAGGGCTTGTCCAGAATTAGGGGGGGGGAACAGTGGGGGAGATTTATCAAACCAGTGTAAAGGAAAGCTGGCTTAGTTACCCATAGCAACCAATCACATTCCACCTTTCATTTTCCAAAGGAGCTCTGAAAAATGGAATCTGATTGGTTGCTATGGGCAACAAAGCCAGTTTTCCATTAGACCAGTTTTGCTAAATCTACCCAACTGATTTTTCTGGTTCAAAACAGCGCCACATCTATCCAAAGGTGGCTTGTGATATCGCAGTTCAGCTCCCTGGCCTTAAAGGGGTATTCCCATCCTAGACAATGGCGGTATATATCGCTAGGATATGTCCCCACTGTCTGATACATGCGGGTCCCACACCTATAATCGAGAACGGAGTGGGGAGCGCTGCGCCTGGAGGACCCCAGGTTTCCCGGGGCCCGGCCACCACCAGGCTCAGCTCCCCAGCTGCTCCCATAGAAATGAAAGGGAGCGCACCGCGCATGCGCAGCTACCGCTCCCATTAATTTCTATGTAGCCGACGGAAATAGCCGAGGCCAGTGCTCGCCTATTTTCGGCGGCCCCATAGAAATGAATGGAGGGCGGTTGTGCATGCGCCCTCCTTTATTTTGGGGGACTCCGTTCTCGATATAGGTGTGGGTCCCACCGCTATAAGACAATGGGGGAATAGCCTAGATGTCTAAGATGGGAATAACCCCTTAAACGGGACTGAGCTGCAGTACCAGATACAACCTGTGGGCAGGTGTGGCGCTGTTTTTGGAAAAGAAGAAAACCATGTTTTTCTAATCCTGTAGTAAGGAAGAGCAAGGCACAGAACCATCTTCACTTTAGTCACATCTCTCTCTTGAAAGGAGCTTTGTATCTATGTCATTTAGGCAAGACAGGTTCTGTATTCACTGACAGCAAGCAGAAATCTTGAACATGGTGGGAATGTGGACCCCAGCAGAGAGATTCTTACATGAAGCTCTAGAAACAAGTATATATACTGTCACCCATAGCAACCAGTCATGAATCACCTGGCGGGTTTCCCATAGCAACCAATCATGAGGCTGGTGCAGGTTAGATAATGAAAGCAACAACCCCATTGGTTGCTACAGTTTTTTCTTCCCCAGGTATTAAAGTTTATAAATCGATATCAGAAACGAGCTGCACAAACTATTCTGGGACTTGTAGTTCAGTCCGCACGTTACCACATAGCTGTGAATGTGACCGTCCCGGTGTTCTACGTTCTGTACATAATGACATATACGTACCTTCCCTGTCTTTATTTTTCCCGCTGCTGGTTCCGTACAGCTGCCAATTCGTTTGACGTCATAAGAAAGACTACGGAGCGCCCCACAGACCAAACTATATCAGGGAAAAGAAACGCGCCGGTTGTTAAGGAGTTGCTTGACCGCCTCCCGCCAGTAGGGGGCAGCAAGTAGACATTATGTGGGAAGTCGTGCGAGCAAAAATAAACCGTCGTTGTCGGGCGGGGGCGCTGGTCAGGTTGTGCCTGGTTTTCCTGCCCTTAGTGGTTGTAGTCTGTTGTGTGTGTCGTTTTGAGGAGCAAAAGTGCGGGTAGAAGAAAGCTAGAGTTGGTTATAAGGATAGGTCACTATCTCCACACCTGGCCAAATTATTATTATTATTATTATATATTAAAGGACTATTACTCCCATTTTCCACCGGATGTTTAATAAATGTGTGACAGGAACAACTCCCACCACTGAAAGGCTCACCTACTGGGAGAATAGAAGCTTTAACCATTGAACCTAATGGAGATAGCAGATATAGCCCCATATCTGCACTGAAGTCAATGGGGAACATGGCCCTACTGAAGCAGCAGATAGGGACACAGCACCCCCACACCCTGAGGGTCCCAGACGTGAGACTGTCACACATTTATGACATATCCAATGGGTATGAGATTATTTTTCAAGACCTCTTTAAAGCATACCTCCCAACTTTTGAAAATTGCAAAGAGGGACAATTTGTGTGGCGCGCATCACGGCAGTTTTTTATACCAGGCCACACCTCTAACTCCGCCCAAATCATAATTACTGGAGCCCCTGCGGTCTTTTTTTTTCTTGCGCTTCAATGTCCATATATATATTAGCACATAAATCACCAGATTATAGATATTTTAAGGTCCAAATTGCACCAAATAATGAAGTTATTGTCTAATATACAGGTAGAAACCATAGAGATAGTTTAGTAGGGAGAAATTTTGTAAATGTATTAATGCACATTTATGCATTAATTCTCCAGGTCAAAAAGAGGGACATTTAAGGATCAAAGAGGGACAGAGGGACTTGGGTCAAAAAGAGGGACTGTCCCTCCAAAAAAGGGACACTTGGGAGGTATGCTTTAAAGTGATAATTTTATGAGGGGGTCACCACGCCCAATAGACACCATTGGGGGTCAGTCATGTTTCTGTCAGGCAGCTTGGCATTTTACCTGACAGAGTAGGGCAGCATGTCCGGCTTTTTTGGCAAAAGAGCCTGGATAGGATTGTTTTGTCAGAACATCCATTTTCCATTAAGGCATATGGAGGTCAAAAAAAGGGGAATGCTCCCCTCTATAGGCCTCATGCATACGACTTCATATGGTCCGTGGCTTGCAGTATGCAGCCAAGTATAGGATATGTTCTGTCTGCAGAATACACATATGGATGAGGAAAGCACACAGATCATCCATGTGCTTTCCTCATCCATGCCGCAAACAGACAGAATATGCCTGTAAAATGCAGACCACAGACCCACTGAAGTCAATGGGGCTGCAAAAAAAAATGCAGATGGCACACAGACCGCATCTGTATTTTGTGGATTTGCGTTTTGCCGACCGCAAAACGGAGCCGGTTGTGTGCAAGAGGCATTAGCCAAGTCCGGTTTCAGGTGAACATATTAGGGGTGCATTTACATTTGTGGCAATCCTTATCTGTATTCTTAAAGGGGTTATCCAGTACCTACAACAGCCCCTCCATGTGCTGGGCCCCTCACAGGTAATATACTACCCTGCTCCTGGTCCCTGCACTGCGCTTCTCCCCCGTACACAGATGAAAACATCCGGTGTCAGGGGGGAGCAGCCAATGGCAGATGGGGACGAGCCTCTCTAGCATCACTTGGGAGGCTCGTTCCCATCCCTGCCTGCCATTTGGCTGCTCCCCCCTGACACCGGATGTTTTTCATCCGTGTACAGGAAGAAGCAGCAGTGCAGGGGACCAGGAGCGGAGTGGGGTAAGTATATTCCCACAGAGGGGCCCAGCACATGGGGGGGCTGTTGTAGATACTGGATAACCCCTTTAACGAGTTAAAGAAGCACTCCCACAAAAATTTCTCTGATCTGTTAGAAAGGTACCAGATGTAAATGGTAGTGAAGGTAATTTTCTTACCAGAGACTGTATTTGTGAGTTATAACCTCCCTTCTGATCCTCAGCTGTGTCATGTGACCAACTCACTGACTCTCCAAATAACACAGCATCTTATGTGTGGACAGGAAGTCTATTTCTCTATGTATTCCTATGGGAGCCTCACTTTCAGTCTCATAGGAATGAATAGAGAAGTGACTGGCTTCCTGTCCTAGGTCAGGGAGTTGGTCACATGACACAGCTGAGGATCAGAAGGGAGGATATACCTCACAAACACAGTCACTGGTAAGAAGATTACCTTCACTACAGCTTACATCATGTACATTATTACAGTCTATGGGGTCCGCTCTGCTCAGCTCTGTCCAGCAGCTCTTCCCTTATTTTCGTTGTTCTGTACCTCTTATAGAGCAGAAGAACGGAAATGAGTAGGACTGGTGTGAACATGTCCTAAGCCATGGCAGGAGTAGAACATAAATAGAGAAACTGAATGCCCCTCTCCTGGTTTTATTTTATACTCCTGGGTTTGGCTTATAAATTCTTTTACAAAAAAAATAAATAACCAAAATTGTTAAAATGGTGAAATCCTTACATTTTTCTTAAAAAGTGCCCTGGAACTGAATCTGCTATTCTCATTTTTTCCCTTGTATTTTTAAGGTTAAACATGGAAAACTATAGACAAGACTTTGGATTTTACTGCAGCAAAGAACCAATATCCCTTATTGCTGGACAAATCTTGTCAGCACTACAGCCCGGTCAGTCAGGTAGGTAGTTCTTACTATGTACAGGTATGTCCCGTGTCTGCAGCGAGACCTTCTGATATACATATAAAGAAAAAAAACTCACGGAGAAAAAAAAGAGTGGTCTCAAATGGCAGGATATGTTCAAAACCCCAATGCTGTAGCGCATATATAACTGGGGGAGCAAATCCCACACATGTGGCCCGCTGCCGAACGTAATCCCCAGCAAAAAATGCATACGGTGGAGGATGCCTGCAGCGGACCACATGTACCACAAAAACATCCTACACAGGGTGGATAAATGTGCGGATGCGACAATCTACATAGAAAAACAATTCACGGAAAATGGTGCACTGCAGCGGAAAATGCAGTTGACAATATATGGCTAAACCCTCACTCTGATGTTAAAATGAGACTTTCGCCAATATATCCTTATATCAAAGACATACCGGAGCCCGAGCACCGCGTCAAGGTATCTCAGTTGGCATCGGGACCTACGCTATCCCTACTATGGTATAGGTAATGACAGATAGGTGCATGAGGTCCGAAACACAGCGACCAGCTCCCAGTTACCTCCAGCGTTAAATCACACATACAATGGGAGGGGGGCGGAGGCTGTATTTCCCACATTGCCCTGACGTCATGTGACCCAGTGTGCACCTGAATGTTACCCATTAATAAAATCAAGGCACATTCAACCTGGAGTTGCCACGCCTCCAGGAATAAACATACAAAAAAAACTCACGGAGAAAAAGTGCACCATTTTCCGTGAATTGTTTTTCTATGTAGACTGTCACATCCGCACATTTGTCTACCCTGTGTAGGATGTTTTTGTGGTACATGTGGTCCGCTGCAGGCATCCTCCACCGTATGCATTTTTTGCTGGGGATTACGTTCAGCAGCGGGCCACATGTGCGGGATTTGCTCCCCCAGTTATATATGCGCTACAGCATTGGGGTTTTTGAGCATGTTCTGCCATTTGAGACCACCTTTTTTTCTCTGTGAGTTTTTTTTGTATGTTTATTCCTGGAGGCGTGGCAACTCCAGGTTGAATGTGCCTTGATTTTATTAATGGGTAACATTCAGGTGCACACTGGGTCACATGACGTCAGGGCATTGTGGGAAATACAGCCTCCGCCCCTCCTCCCACCGTATGTGTGATTTCACGCTGGAGGTAACTGGGAGCTAGTCGCTGTGTTTCGGACCTCATGCACCTATCTGTCATTACCTATACCATAGCAGGGATAGCGTAGGTCCCGATGCCAACTGAGATACCTTGACGCGGTGCTCGGGCTCCGGTATGTCTTTGATAAGGATATACTGGCGAAAGTCTCATTTTAACACCAGAGTGAGGGTTTAGCCATATATTGTCAACTGCATTTTCCGTTGCAGTGCACCATTTTCCGTGAATTATACATATAAAGCCAATGAAAAAGTATTGGCGGATTTGCCATAGACTCTACAGTGAAATTTCCTGGTGGGCCGATGCCCAGGGGGCCACTCAAGCTCTTTGATGGCCGCAGGCCAGGTACATAATGATCTGATGCTCAACAGCCACAGGTGCCCTCCTGAACTCAACCGTATTACCGTCCTCATGACGTTTCGTGTGCCGGACAAATTGTGCGGCACACGAAACGTGCCGCTGCAAATTTTTTCGGCACTAGGCCACGCCTCTAACTCCGCCCAAAACATAACTATACACCTAATCCCACCCAGTGCCCTTACTGCCCCACATAGTAATTATTCCCCAGTTATGTGCCCCCATTAATATGCCTAGCTGTACCCCCAGTAATGTGCCCTGTTATGTGCCCCCAGTAATATGCCCAGTTATGTGCCCCCAGTAATATGCCCAGTTATGTGCCCCCAGTAATATGCCCAGTTATGTGCCCCCAGTAATATGCCCTGTTATGTGCCCCCAGTAATATGTCCTGTTATGTGCCCCCAGTAATATGTCCAGTTATGTGCCTCCAGTAATATGTCCAGTTATGTGCCCCCAGTAATATGTCCAGTTATGTGCCCCCAGTAATATGCCCAGTTATGTGCCCCCAGTAATATGCCCAGTTATGTGCCCCCAGTAATATGCCCTGTTATGTGCCCCCAGTAATATGTCCCAGTTATGTGCCTCCAGTAATATGTCCAGTTATGTGCCTCCAGTAATATGCCCTGTTATGTGCCCCCAGTAATATGCCCAGTTATGTGCCCCCAGTAATATGCCCAGCTGTGCCCCCAGTAATATGCCCTGTTATGTGCCCCCAGTAATATGCCCAGTTATGTGCCCCCAGTAATATGCCCAGCTGTGGCCCCCAGTAATATGCCCTGTTATGTGCCCCCAGTAATATGCCCAGTTATGTGCCCCCAGTAATATGCCCTGATATGTGCCCCCAGTAATATGCCCAGTTATGTGCCCCCAGTAATATGACCAGCTGTGCCCCCCAGTAATAAAGCCGATGCGGGCTGTCTGCTTCATCCTATGGACACAGGGACAGCTGCTATAAACCGGGACATACCTCCCCCGTACCGGGACAGCGGGACAGCTACTGCAATCCAGGACTGTCCCACTGGATTCGGGACGGTTGGGAGGTATGCTGAGGCGATATTCTGTGCTACACTACGGTATTGCAGGCCCCGCCTACTTCTCTTGTTCCTGACAACTTGTTTTGTCCTGTCTTCTGTCAATTTGGACCTGCCTACAACACGGGGCCACTTTTCGTTTTTTTTCCAGGGCCACTTTAAGTTCCCAATCCACCCCTGATTACCGTGGCTTTGATTAATGGGGTTATTACCCAAACCTATCCTCTATCTACAGGATAGGGGATATGTGTCTGATCGACAGGGGCCCTAGTGCTCGGACTCCTGCCAAACATACACAAATCGCCTATCCTGTAAGTTGCCCTTTTCCCTCCATTTGATTAAAGTGACAGACACATATGAGTCTGACACTCTATTCAACTTTAAGAGACTGCCAAAGAAAGACACACAGGCGTGTCTGCCGCTTCACCCAAATGGGGGGGGGGGGACAGGCCCCTGTTCTTGTGATCGGCAGGGGCCCCATCAGTCAGATCTGTGGATAGGGGATAAGCTAGTGGTATGGGATCATCCCTGCATAGCACAGTCAGCACTGGTCACCAAAATAATTGTACAGCTATGCCAAATGTGCTCTTACCTTAACAGGATTATGCAGAACATAACACACAGTTGAGAACTGATATGTTTTGTCATCCCAGACCAGTCCCCAAAATTTATTTAGATACTGAATTTAAATCGGACCCCAGACTAGACCCCAAAATTAATTCAGACCCTAAAATTAATCAGACTCCAGACCTGAACCCTAAATTAATTCACACCCTCAAATTAATCAGACTCCAGACCTGAACCCTAAATTAATTCATACCCTCAAATTAATCAGACTCCAGATCCTGAACCCTAAATTAATTCAGACCCTCAAATTAATCAGACTCCAGACCTGAACCCTAAATTAATTCACACCACTCAAATTAATCAGACTCCAGACCTGAACCCTAAATAAATTCACACCCTCAAATTAATTAGACTCCAGACCTGAACCCTAAATTAATTCACACCCTCAAATTAATCAGACTCCAGACCTGAACCCTAAATTAATTCACACCCTCAAATTAATCAGACTCCAGACCTGAACCCTAAATTAATTCAGACCCTCAAATTAATCAGACTCCAGATCTGAACCCTAAATTAATTCAACACCCTCAAATTAATCAGACTCCAGACCTGAACCCTAAATTAATTCAGACCCTCGAAATTAATCAGACAGACTGACCCTAAATTAATTCACACGCTCAAATTAATCAGACTCCAGACCTGAACATTAAATTAATTCACACCCTCAAATTAATCAGACTCCAGACCTGAACCCTAAATTAATTCAGACCCTCAAATTAATCAGACTCCAGACCTGAACCCTAAATTAATTCAGACCCTCAAATTAATCAGACTCCAGACCTGAACCCTAAATTAATTCAGACCCTCAAATTAATCAGACTCCAGACCTGAACCCTAAATTAATTCACACCCTCAAATTAATCAGACTCCAGACCTGAACCCTAAATTAATTCACACCCTCAAATTAATCAGACTCCAGACCTGAACCCCTAAATTAATTTCACAGACCCTCAAATTAATCAAATAATCAGACTCCAGACCTGAACCCTTAAATTAATTCAGACCCTCAAATTAATCAGACTCCAGAATCTGAACCCTAAATTAATTCAGACACCTCAAATTAATCAGACTCCACAGACCTGAACCCTAAATTAATTCAGACCCTCAAATTAATCAGACTCCAGACCTGAACCCTAAATTAATTCACCCTCAAATTAATCAGACTCCAGACCTGAACCCTAAATTAATTCATACCCTCAAATTAATCAGACTTCAGACCTGAACATTAAATGAATTCACACCCTCAAATTAATCAGACTCCAGACCTGAACCCTAAATTAATTCAGACCCAGACCTCAAATTAATCAGACTCCAGACCTGAACCCTAAATTAATTCACACCCTCAAATTAATCAGACTCCAGACCTGAACCCTAAATTAATTCAGACCCTCAAATTAATCAGACTCCAGACCTGAACCCTAAATTAATTCAGACCCTCAAATTAATTCAGACTCCAGACCTGAAACCCTAAATTAAATTCAGACCCTCAAATTAATCAGACTCCAGACTGAACCTAAATAATTCACACCCTCAAATTAATCAGACTCCAGACCTGAACCCTAAATTAATTCAGACCTCAAATTAATCAGATCCAGACCTACCCTAAATTAATTCACACCCTCAAATTAATCAGACTCCAGACCTGAAACATTAAATTAATTCAGACCCTCAAATTAATCAGACTCCAGATCTGACCCTAAATTAATTCAGACCCTCAAATTAATCAGACTCAGACGACTGAACCCTAAATTAATTCAACCTCAAATTATCAGACTCCAGATCTGAACCCTAAATTAATTCACACCCTCAAATTAATCAGACTCCAGACCTGAACCCTAAATTAATTCACACCCTCAAATTAATCAGACTCCAGACCTGAACCCTAAATTAATTCAGACCCTCAAATTAATCAGACTCCAGACCTGAACCCTAAATTATTTCAGATCCTCAAATTAATCAGACTCCAGACCTGAACCCTAAATTAACTCAGACCCTCAAATTAATCAGACTCCAGATCTGAACCCTAAATTGTGAGGCCATGCAAATTTAGGTGTGCTAAATGATCACACCCTGAAACCAGACCCCAAAAAAAGTTCAGACCCCAGACCATACCTCCAATACAATTCCTACTCAAGGGTTTCTGGTGCCACCTCATTGAAGCTTCTGACAGTAGCAAGTGTCAGGACCTTGTTCACAAGGAGCAGGGACCTATTGAGACCGTTGGCTATGGCTATGGTGGTAGTTACACCACGGAATACTCCACACTTAGAAGCTGCTGCATTTTGCCTTAGGCTCAATTCAGACGTCCGTGGATAACGATCCAGGACGATCCGTGAAATCCCGGACCGTACTCCTTATGAGAGCAGGAGCGCACGGTGTCATTGGTTGCTATGACGCCATGCGCTTCCTGAGGCCACCACTGTACAGTGATACACTCTATACGAGTGTGTACAGTGTATCACTGTACAGCGGTGGCCTCAGGAAGCGTATGGCGCCATAGCAACCAATGACGCCGTGCGCTCCTGCTCTCAGAAGGAGTACGGTCCGGGATTTCACGGATCATCCCGGATTGTGATCCATGGACGTCTGAATTGAGCCTTAAAGGGGTTCTCCAGTTCTCATTTTTCAGCAAGTGCGTCCTTAAACAGAAGACTGATACTTATTTGCATCCTGCCGCTCCAGTCCTCTGCTATGTCCATGTTCTGATCCCCAGCTTGTTTTCTTCTGCCGCTTCATGGTCACATTCTCTGCATGCACCCAATAACCGGCTTCAGCAGTGATGGGCTGCTTCTGGCCACATTACCGCCAAA
This sequence comes from Rhinella marina, assembly GCA_900303285.1. NCBI lineage: Eukaryota > Metazoa > Chordata > Amphibia > Anura > Bufonidae > Rhinella > Rhinella marina. The sequence continues at coordinate 17,747 of ONZH01001719.1, forward strand.
GCTAGTCATTGGCTACATAGGAGCATGTGACCATGAAGGGATGGAAGAAAAAGAGCCGGGGACTAGAACATGGACATAGCAGAGGACTGGAGCAGCAGGGAGCAGGTGAGTATGAATTTTCTGTTTGCTGTGGGCACTTCAGTAATGGCGACGTTTTCGTTTCCTGCTGCAAAGGAAGAATGGAGCCGTTGCCCATAGCAACCGATCAGCTTCAGCCTCTCACTATTCAGAGGTCGTATAAAAATGAATGAAGCTATTTTATTGTTTCTATTGCCAGCTGCTTCACATTGTATGGAATATTCATATGTGAACTTTTTTTTTCCAGATGAGGCCAGTATATGTGACACTTTCCAAGAAAACTATAATCTGTAAGTGAAAGACAAGATCCTGGGCAGGGGCAACAGTTTCTAACAAGAGCTTACAGTTCATAAATTGTAAGCTCTTGTGAGCAGGCCCTATTATTTGAATGGTTGTAATATCTGATTTTGTGTGTGCATGTATCCTCTGATTGTACAGTTGTGTGGACTATGTTGGCGCTATAAAGTTTATTAGTACTTGTCATGCCTTCAGCCGTTATTTGTATGTGTGAATTTACTGCACCTTGTATTGATGCTGTAATAGCTCCATCTAGTGGCTGTTTGTGCAGACAGTTTCTAGCTAGCCAGTGTTTAATTCTTTGTATGTCCCATGCGAGTCATCGTCAACTCAACTCTTAGGAGCCATCTTTTGATCAACTGTTGAACATACAGCTTCTATCACTGGTATAATGATGTTATTAGTAAGCAGTTAAGGATATATATTCATGTATATAATCATATGCTGTACTGAATGTAACTTGTATTTCATGCACATGATTGTGTTTGCATAACACTGTAATGTGTTATAGCTAGAGATGAACGAATATTAAAATGCTCGGTACTCGGTATGAACTTTTCCAAAAGTTCGTATATTTGTACCGAATAACGAACCCTATTGAAGTCAATAGGAGATACGAACATTTTTGCAGGGGACCCAAGTTCTTCGCAGGCAAGGTTGTCTAAACACCTGAAAACCTCAGAAAGTGATGGAAACACCACGGAAATGGATAGGGAACACCAGGGGCAGCATGCATGGAGCAGGCAGAGACAGTGCAAGGAGCGACAGGACCTTGTCTGATAAAGCGTACGCTATTGCTACGTATAATTTACTCTATACGCTGTTGCGTATGAATTCAAGACAGTGAAACCATTACCACTTGCAAGCATAGAGAAGCTGTCACTCAGCTTTCTGAGATTTTGTGAATGACAACTTGTTGATCAGGACTAGAGATGAGCGAACGTGCTCGAAACGAGCACTGTACCGCTCGGATCCCCTGCGCTCGCATGGGCGCAGGCAGCCGCTTCCGTCCTCCTCAGGAGGATAGAAGTGGCTGCCTGCGCCCATGCGAGCGCAGGGGTGCCGAGCGGTACAGTGCTCGTTTCGAGCACGTTCGCTCATCTCTAATCAGGACTCTAAGTAAGAAAGCTGGGTGATTACGATCTAATAGAAGTTAATAGTCATGTGTGTCAGGATTTATCACTTATGTTTAGATCAACTCAGATTTAGATATTTCGTACGCTTATATATCAGATATTTCGCACGCTTTCTCTATCCCTATCACACGCACACTCTTTCCCTTTTCTAAAACCACAAGGTATGTGATCCGAGCCCCGGGCGTACGCATATATATAATAGCACGTCACCTGATGCAGGCAGCCAATCACTCCTAGACACGTAGAAAAGGTAGGAGGTCATGGCAGGAGGTCCCCCAGGCTTCCCTGCATGTTTATTGGCTAAGAAATAGGCGCTAAACATGCAGGGAGGAGTTAAAAAAAACCCACAAATTTCACACGCTACTCGGCCGAGTAACGAATACTTACAAGTATGCAAATATCCGTGCGGATAACGAATCTTTACGAATATATTCGCTCATCTCTAGTTATAGCCTATTGCCACATGCTAATCAACATAGTAAGCCCATATTCTTTTTGTTCCTTCACCCTATTCTTGGAATAAAAGTTGAAGTGCATGTTACTCCTGTGTCAATGAGTTGCCAGGATGAAGTTTCGCTTCCTGTCAGCTCATGCCCCACGCACACATAAGGAGGACAGAACAATACTATTAGGCTACTTTCACATCTGCGCTTTCCCTTTCTGCTATTGAGATCCATCAGAGAATCTCAATACTAGAGGAAAACGCTTAAAGGGGTTCTCCAGGAATTAACAAAATGAAAATACACAAATGTTACTTTATTATAAATATAATCCCAAATAGCTTTCATTAGTTATAATGGCTCGTGTTGTCTGGGGAGCAATGATTAGGAGAAAGAAAATGGCCGCCGTCCTATTAGTACATACAGAACCTGTCCTAATCACACAGGAGGACAAGTTACTTCACAACACTGAGGTAAAGAGCTGCCTCATCCTCCTCTCTGCTCTGCTTGTCAGGGATTATGATCCTGACTACTGTTTAATATGATATTTAGCTGAATCTCTGGAAGGAAAGGAGCTCATGCGGAGACATGAGGTACAGAGAGGACGGACAGGACAAGCTGTAATGGAGACTGCATACAAGAGCAGCTGCTCATTAGCCATATCTGCTCATGAACTACATTCCTACAGAGATTCAGCTGAAGATCTTATCATCTGTATTCAGAATCATAATCCCTGACAAGCAGAGCAGAGAGGAGGATGAGGCAGCTCTTTACCTCAGTGTTGTGAAGTAACTTGTCCTGCTGTGTGATTAGGAGAGGTTTTGTGTGTACTAATAGGACGGCGGCCATTTTGTTTCTCCTAATGATTGCTCCCCAGACAAAACGAGCCATTATAACTAATGAAAGGTATTTGGGAATATATTTATAATTAAGTAATATTTAAGTGTTTTCATTTTCTTAATTCCTGGAGAACCCCTTTAAGTTTTATCCCCATTCATTGTCAATAGGGACAGAACGGAACGGAGTGCTCCAGAATACATTCCGTTCCGTTTCATTGTTTTCCCATGATGCACACAAAAGCGCTGCAAGCAAAATAGATCCGGCATGAAACACAGTGTAAGTCAATGGTGCCGGATACGTTTTCTCGGACACAAAAAAAAACAAAACGATCCGTCCCCCATTGAATTACAACGATTTTAGTGACGGATCCGTCATGGGTATTTTAGAGATAATATAACCGGATCCGTTCATAACGGATGCAGAGGGTTGTATTATCCTATCAGAAACGTGATCCATGACGGATCCAGCAAAAACGCTGGTATGAAAGTAGCCTTAGTGTATGTGTACCCTACCAGACAAAGGACTGTAGCACTGTCCCCATGTTGGACAGGCTAGACAATACCCTTTCAGGTCCTTTTCCTCTTCTCTATATTACAGCGTAGGTCTCAGCACAGCACTGTAAGTGAGTCAGCATGCAATGGACACGATATTATACTACTGTAATATATGTATAATGTCTGCTTTACTTTATTCTTTTTAAGTAATATTTCACAGCACATGAATATTAGAGCAAATGAAGCAAACACAGATATGGATTCCTGGAAATACCAGAGAGAGCAAATATATACAGAAGAGGAGACCTGCTCGAATCTCTGTGAGTCAACTCTGATAAAGTGTCACCTCTTTAGTAAAAGCCCCCATGCACATTATACTAATCTTGGCCGAACCTGCTGTGTATGGGAAGCTCTGGGTTACAAACTGCCACCAAAGATGTCTAGCAGCAACTTTCTCCTCTCTGCCTATTGAAACACATACACATACACACTCAGTCGAACTGAATGGGTATGTGTATGAGGGAGTTGGGAGAGATAGCTGTCGGACGAATGAGCATTTGGCTGACCACTGTTGAAGGTGTACGTGCATTGTAAAGGGATTATGCAGGCCAAATATATTGATGACCTATTGGTGATTGCAGGGAGTTGTTAATTTCTCTGACAGTCTCTGGGGTGTGGAAGGTGCAGTCCTAGATCGGATGGTCAGTCCATCTCAGAAGTGTGGCGGGCATCAGAAGCAATAAAACCTAAACCATGGGCAGTAAAGTCTAAAGCATGTGTTACTCTTACTGACTCAGAGGCTCTCATGGTCCTCATCCTTCTGCAGTAATTCAATGATTCTTTCCCTCAGAGGTTAATTCTTAGTAAAGTTGCTTTTTCTGACAGCATTCACTCACAGGTAAGGTGTTTTCTTGGATCAGAATTCTGTCTTGGCCTACTTGGCAGCAACACACACTAGACACATCATCTCACTTGCTTGAACACCAGCAGATTCCACCAACCAGGGGAAAATTAGACTAGTCCATTGCCCAGCAATTAAAGAGGACCTTTCACCGCTCCTGACATGCCTGTTTTAACAGCTTCATGCATTCCCCATGTAATAACAATTCTGGAACATCTATTCTTATGTCTCTATGTTGTGCCATTCCTTTATTATTACCACTAGAAGTTATGAATGAATTGCTATTTGTCTTCAGTAAGGGAACAGAGGGGAGGTAACCAGTTGGGGGTGTGTCCCTGCACAGTCTGACTATAGCCAATCAGTGCTGCCATGTTCAGACTGTGCAGGGACACACCCCCAACTGGTTACCTCCCCTCTGTTCCCTTACTGAAGGCAAATAGCAATTCATTCATAACTTCTAGTAGAAATAACACAGGAATGGCACAACATACAGACATAAGAATAGATGCTCCAGAATTGTTAGTACGTGGTGAATGCATGAAGCTATTAAAACAGGCATGTCAGGAGCGGTGAAAGGTCCTCTTTAAGGCTACTTTCACATTAGCGGCAGCCTTCTCCAACAGTCTGTTCCAGCAGGTGAACAGCCTGCCGGATCCGTGCTGTCGCTAGTGCCGCCGGAGGCCCGCTCCGGCCCCATCGACTATAAAGGGGGGCGGGCCGGAGGTCTGGCGGCAGCACGGCAAACAAGCTGAGAGACAGCCGGAATAAAACTACGACATGTGCACTAGCGACAGCACGGATCTGGAACAGCCTGCTGGAGAAGGTTGCCGCTAATGTAAAAATAGCCTAACACTAAGAACTGTCAGCTAACTGTTTCCTGCCCATACATAGCCTTTTTGGGTTACATAGTGCATAGCTCATAGCATCACAGCAAACAGCTTAACAGCATTAGTAATGAACCATAACATTAACCCTTTAGGCGTGGACCATAGCATTAACCCTTTAGTAGTAAACCAGCGGGTCACTGCACAGAAAAAATACATAACAATCTGCACCATTACCCTGCAAGTCTGTCAGCAGCATACAGGCCATCATGTATGGCTGCCTGTCTGTGGAGCAGTAGATACAGGCTGCAGGTAAACAGCACATGTCTGTTCATGGGTACAGGAAAGCCCCAGAGAATGTATTGTACTGTTTAGTCTAGGAAGAATAAGTATAAATCTAATGAACCTGCCACACTTTCCTGTCATTACTGCTGCATTAAGGAACTTTCCTTTCTTTGCTAATGACACATGAAGGGTATTGTTCATTATCACAGCCTCATTTGTTAAGAATTTTCTGTTTTGACAGGGATCTCCGAAGTTCACAGCAGCGACAATACCTTTTCCACAGCAAATTATGATGAGGCAAGTTCGAAGAAAATAATCTACAGCTTTTATCTTTTTAGGCCACAGGCACATTATTATGTCTTATTGATTGTAATGGTTGAAGTGTCTTCTCAGAAACTGAAGGTAAACTTTGTTATTGACTGAATAAGCTGAAAAAATGACAACCAAAATGGCCGTATTTCTGTTGTTGTGAAAATGCTGCTGCAACAAAGCAGAAAAATGCCAATATCCCCGTAATAAAGAAAAAAACCTAATTATCACAATTTGCCTACTTCAGTTTACTAATACATGGCCATGGTTAGGCTACATTCAGACAGGTGATGCTGCCGCCATGTGCTGTTCCAGCGTGCACCTGGACTGCACACAAACCCATTATGATCAATTTGGGCCATTTACAATAAGCATGAAAAAAAACCTTAGAGCATGTACTGTTCTATCCAAGTCTCTCGAATTGGAATAGCCAGGGGCGTAACTACCATAGTGGCAGACCATGCGACTTCTATGGGGCCCAGGGCAAGAGGGGGCCCAGTCTTCAGCCTCATTCACACGTCCGTGCTCAAATCCATGAGCAGGTGGTCAGTGAGGCATCCGTGAAGTTGTCCGTGAAGGATCCGTGTTGGGTCCGTGGGTCGTTTTGCCATCCGTGTTGCATCCGTGTTTCACTGACACTGAACAGCTGAAAAATAATTTTCAAAGCATCTCTTCCTAATGATCCGTGAAACACAGATGCAACACGGATGGCATTCGTTTTGCATCCGTGGTTTTCACGGACCCATAGACTATAATGGGCGTGAGGGATCTGGGAACACGGACAAAATAGAGCATGCATCCGTGCTGAAAACACTGATCCACGGACCGTACTAAAACACTGATGTCTGAATACACACATTAAAATGAATGGGGACGTGTGCTGTCCGTGGAGAACAGGTACAGGACACGTCCGTGAAACACTGACGTGTGAATGAGACTTTAGTTGGGATCATCTCCTCTTCTACTTGAGGTGAAAACTTGGTCAGGACTCTACCTTCTAAAGGAACAGCTTTTAGCAAATGAAGCAGTGGAAAAATGGCCCAAGGATCATTGAAAGGGGTTTAGGAAGAAACCCTTCTGTCCTGTGTGTGGGGCCTGGTTTGATCCTTGTTATGGGGCCCTTACTTCTCTATGTACGCCACTGGGAATAGCCTATGCTATGGTGTAGAGTGAGATTTCCTTGAACTGCACCCATTGCTGTATATATACCATGGCTCGCAAGCAAACCACAAGCAATAAAACATATAGCCATCTGAATACAGCCTTAGGGCTCATGCACACGACCGTATGTATTTTGTGGTCTGCAAAAAACGGATCCGCAAAAATACGGATGACATCCGTGTGCATTCCGTATTTTGCGGAATGGAACTGCTGGCCCCTAATAGAACAGTCCTATCCTTGTCCATAATGCGGACAATAATAGGACTTGTCCTTTTTTTTGTGGAACGGACATACAGAAATGGAATGCACACGGAGTAATTTCCGTTTTTTTTTCCAGACCAATTGAAATTAATGGTTCCGCAAACGGTCCACAAAAAAAACGGAACGGACACGGAAAGAAAATACGTTCTTGTGAATGAGCCCTAAGGCTGAGTAGAAATTCTCTTTAAGGCCTCATGCACACGGCCGTTGCCCGTCCGAGGCCGCATTGTGACCCACATACAGCGAGACCGCAATACACGGGCACCGGCCATGTGCACCCCGCATCACGGATGCAGACCCATTCACTTGACTGGGTCCGCAATCCAGGAGATGTGGTGCGGTGCGGACCGGAAGCACGGATTGGAAGCCCATGGAAGCACTATGGAGCGCTTCAGTGGTGTTTCTGTCCGTGCCTTCGCACCGCAAAAAAATAGAACATGTTCTATATTTTTTTATGGTGCGGACAGTCGGATATGGATCCGCAATCCGCATGTGGCAGCCCCACGGTCGGTGCCCGTGCATTGTGGACCGCAATTTGCATTGGAATGCAGTGGAATTTACAGTATACTACACATGGAAGACACACATCGTGTGACCAGTCAGGGATATGTGACACCCCCTCCCCATATGGATCTAGTAAAAGTCTTTCAAAAACATGGCACATTGTCCATATTAATGATAATATGTATTTTTGTTAATAGTCTGCTGATACAGAATTACCTGTGATGCCTCAAGTCACTTCAGCACCTCTGTCACCCAGGATTTTGGGCAGGAGAGATCTTGATGAAGATCACCCTCAACCATTCATGAATATTCCTTCAAATATAGAGCAAGAGGATAAAGAAAGTGAAAGACAGAAGAAGAGAGTGAATACAACTGCAGAACGTCTGTCACGTGTGTCACATGAATTAAAAAGATACTCATCTGAAAAGCCAGCGATGAGTTCTCCACATTTCGAGGTTAAGAGAAGATGCACTGGTATGAGTGATGGGATGAAGTTGTGGGATGTTTCTTCTATGGATCAGGAGCAGCGGAGCAGATTACTGGATGAGACCGGGCAGGCTCAGGCCATTGTACTGACCATGCTGTTTCAGAATGGATCGTCACAGCTTGGTCCATCTAAGGTCAGTTCCTGCTTCTTGTAATCCATATGGTAAAAAAAAAAAACTCTGGATGTATGGACACTAATGTAACACCTCTAATAGCTGGTGCTAATGCTTTGAGTAGTAAATAGGCACATTCCGATCAATGTGTTATCCTGCATTGTAGCTCTTGTGGCTGCCATGTATGTGGTACTACATTTCTCTTGTAACATCCATTGCAGGGGAAACATAGAGGTGGCTGAATTTGTCCCCCAGTAAAATCCACTGTTTGTCCAGCGTCTTTGGAACTGGACCTACAGTTAACAGCTGGCCACAATGGAGGCTTTCATATTAAAGGGGATCTCTGCTTTGGACAATCCCTACTCGTTAGAAGTGTCCCTTGACAATCATTTGGTCAAAAAGTGTTCACCTGCTGGGACCGCCGTGATCAGCTGTTATCTGTGGGGAAACCCGACTGTAAGGCCTCTTTCACACTAGCGGCAGCACGGATCCGGCACCTAAAGGGTGCCAACGGATCCGTGCTGCCGCTGATACATGTGTGGAGCCGGAGCAGCGCTCTGGCCCCACACATGTTGACACAGACATTAGGACAGAAATACATACAAACATACAGACATACATATATATACATACATACTTACATACTCCAGCCAGGGACGCCGGCAGCACGTCTTCACGCGCCTCCTGCGCGCAGTGATGACGATTCCCCACAGCGCCCTCTGCTGGGCGCAGTGGGGAAACGTCATAGCTGCGCGCAGGAGGCGCGTGAAGACGTGCTGCCGGCGTCCCTGCCTGGAGTATGTGAGTATGTATGTGTGTATGTATGTATGTATGTCTTTGTGTATTTCTGTGTAGCCGGATCCGGAATGACCCCCCCATTGTAAGTCAATGGAGGACAGATCCGGATTACTGGTGTGTCACACCAAACGGATCCGCCCCCATTGACTTGCATTGGGGTCATTCCGGATCCGTCTTGGTGCGGATGCCTGGACCGGAGAGAAAACCGCAGCATGCTGCGGTTTGTTCTCCGGTCTGAAGACGGAACGGAATGCTTTCAGGAGCTTCCGTTCTCTTCAGTTCAGTTTTGTCCCCATTGACAATGAATGGGGACAAAACTGAAGCGTTTTTTTCCGGTATTGAGCCCCTATGACGGAACTCAATACCGGAATTTAAAAACGCTAGTGTGAAAGTAGCCTAAGGCCTCATGCACACGAATGTTGTTTGAGTCGCATCCAAGACGCATTTTTTGTGCGGCTCGGATGCGTACCCATTCAAATAATACCTGTGTTCTGCAGCCCCACAAAAAAAAAAAAAAAAACTTCAGGAGGTCCGCAATCCGGAAGGTCGGTGTGCTTCTGTGGGGTTTCTCTCCATGTCTCCAAAAGATAGAACATGTTTAGGGATGAGCAAATCGACTTCAGATGTAACATCCGAAGTCGATTCACATAAAACTTTGTTTCAATACTGTACAGAGTGAGCGCTCCGTACAGTATTAGAATGTATTGGCTCAGATGAGCCGAAGTTATTACTTTGCAAAGTCTCACGAGACTTCTCGTAATAACTTCAGAAATTGATTTATACTGTAAAAAATCATTTCCTCAACTCGGGTTCGGTTCCAAGGTCATCAGCAGCAGCACTGGCGTCATCTTCCAGGCTGCAGGCTGATATCCAGTAGACACCAAGTCACCATGCAGTTATCAGTGGCCTCAACAGTATATAGCACTTGACTACTGAGGCCAGCAACTGGGTACAGCGGTGACATGCTGTGTACAAGATGTCACTGCTGCACTAAGGAAACACCTCTTATTTTATCACTTTTACTGTTGCTGTGGGGATTGTATTTAAAGAGGACCTCTCACCACTCCTGACATGCCTGTTTTAATAGCTTCATGCATTCCCCATGTAATAATTATTCTGGAACATCTATTCTTATGTCTGTACATTGTGCCATTCCTTTATTATTCCTGCCAGAAGTTATAATTGAATTGCTATCAGCCTTCAGTTAGGGTACAGAGGGGAGGTAACCAGTTGGGGGGGTGTCCCTGCACAGACTCACTCTATCCAATCAGTGCTGATATGTTCAGACTGTGCAGATACACTACCCCAACTGGTTACCTCCCCTCTGTACCCTTACTGCAGACTGCTAGCAATTCATCTATAACTTCTAGTAGAAATAATAAAGGAATGACACAACATAGAGACATAAGAATAGATGTTCCAGAATTGTTATTACATGGGGAATGTATGGAGCTATTAAAACAGACATGTCAGGAGTGGTGAAAGGTCCTCTTTAACTTAGACAACCCCTTACAATTGTTTCATTGCAAAATGTAACAGTTTACATATAAATATGTTCTCACAGGATGGAAATACACTAATGAATGGAATTCTACTATTAATTAAAAAGAAGAGTGACCTCGTACCTACTAATGCTGAACTATATCACACTGACGATACTTACATTCATATAACTATAACAGATAATGCCTTAGGGGAAAAAAGTCAGGAACAACATCACTTTTTAAGGTGAGCGTGCAAGTTATTTCTAATTGCGAAACAAAAAAAACGATAACTAAAAAACTTAAAGGGGATGTCTCACTTCAGCAAAAGGCATTTATCATGTAAATAAAGTTAATACAAGGCACTTCCTAATGTATTGTGATTGTCCATATTGCCCCCTTTGCTGGCTTCATTCATTTTTCCATGTTTCAGTTGTTTCCTGGGGCTAGAGCCACTGCTATAAATTTAAAAAAGTTATGGCTGTCAGAAAATGGAGATGGACATACAATTTAGATTTTTTTAAGTTCTTTTCTTTTTGAAAGTAGTAAAAAATAAATAAATAAAAAAAAAAAAACTATACAAATTTGGTATTGCCAGTATCATACTGACCCACAGAATCAGGATGACACATAATGTTTAGCCCTCATATGGCTATATGAACGGAAAATGAAAAATTAAGACTATTGGAATGTGAAGAGGAAAAAATGAAAATGCAAAAAGGAAAATGGGCCCGGTCCTTAAAGGGATATTTTCATCTCATACAAAGGGGGCATATTGCTATACCAAGAACAGAGCACTGAAAATGGTGGAGGGTGCCCTGCCCACGTGCAGTCGTCCTCCATTCATTTCTGTGGGGCAACTGAAAATAGCCAGGCACTGGTTAAATATCTGCTCTTTCTGACTTCAGCTGTACACAGAGGAGGTGTTATCGGTGATTGATAGCATTCTCTGTGTAAGTGTGTATACAGAGATAGCTGTTAGTCCCTGATAGTTGTACTCAAGGAGGTGTTATCAGTGATTGATAGCATTCTCTGTGTAAGTGTGTATACATAGATAGCTGTTAGTCGCTGATAACTGTACAGGGGGAGGTGTTATCAGTGATTGATAGCATTCTCTGTGTAAGTGCGTATAGATAGATAGCTGTTAGTCGCTGATAACTGTACAGGGGGAGGTGTTATCAGTGATTGATTGCATTCTCTGTGTAAGTGCGTATATAGAGATAGCTGTCAGTCACTGATAACTGTACAGGGGGAGGTGTTATCAGTGATTGATAGTATTCTCTGTGTAAGTGCGTATATAGAGATAGCTGTCAGTCACTGATAACTGTACAGGGGGAGGTGTTATCAGTGATTGATAGTATTCTCTGTGTAAGTGCGTATATAGAGATAGCTGTCAGTCACTGATAACTGTACAGGGGGAGGTGTTATCAGTGATTGACAGCATTCTCTGTGTAAATGTGTATACATAGATAGCTGTTAGTCACTGATAACTGTACATGGAGGAGGTGTTATCAGTGATTGACAGAATACTCTGTGTATGTGTATATACAGGGATAGCTGTCAGTCACTGATAACTGTACACGGGGGAGGTGTTATCAGTAATTGATAGCATTCTTCTGTGTATGTGTATATACAGAGATAGCTGTCAGTCACTTATAACTGTACAGGGGGAGGTGTTATCAGTGATTGACAGCATTCTCTGTGTAAATGTGTATACATAGATAGCTGTTAGCCACTGATAACTGTACATGGAGGAGGTGTTATCAGTGATTGACGAATACTCTGTGTATGTGTATATACAGAGATAGCTGTCAGTCACTGATAACTGTACACGGGGGAGGTGTTATCAGTAATTGATAGCATTCTCTGTGTAAGTGTGTATACAGAGATAGCTGTCAGTCACTGATAACTGTACATGGAGGAGGTGTTATCAGTGATTGACCGAATACTCTGTGTATGTGTATATACAGAGATAGCTGTCAGTCACTGATAACTGTACAGGGGGAGGTGTTATCAGTGATTGACAGCATTCTCTGTGTAAATGTGTATACAGGGATAGCTGTCAGTCACTGATAACTGTACAGGGGGAGGTGTTATCAGTGATTGACAGCATTCTCTGTGTAAGTGTGTATACAGAGATAGCTGTCAGTCACTGATAACTGTACATGGAGGAGGTGTTATCAGTGATTGACAGCATTCTCTGTGTAAATGTATATACAGAGATAGCTGTCAGTCACTTATAACTGTACACGGGGAGGTGTTATCAGTGATTGACAGCATTCTCTGTGTAAATGTGTATACAGGGATAGCTGTCAGTCACTGATAACTGTACAGGGGGAGGTGTTATCAGTGATTGACAGCATTCTCTGTGTAAATGTGTATACATAGATAGCTATTAGTCACTGATAACTGTACATGGAGGAGGTGTTATCAGTGATTGACTGAATACTCTGTGTATGTGTATACAGAGATAGCTGTCAGTCACTTATAACTGTACAGGGGGAGGTGTTATCAGTGATTGATAGAACTGGGTGGTCTTCAGTTCAGAAAAAGCAGAGATTTAAATTTATAAATAACAAGTTTTACTGAATCTTTTTCCACAAATTTACATATTAATCTGCTCAGCTCCTCCTGCTGAATAACATGCTGCATGCAGATTGCATTGTATTTTCAGGTTACAGGTTCTCTATAATGGAGTTATTTTACAAAGACATTGATGGAAGTCTCTGCCATAATGCAGCTTTAAATGACATCTCTCCAAATGCTGTTTATTATCCACTCCCTACTATGGCTCCTAAATGAGGGTCCTCGGTGGGAGATCCACCCTTTGATATTAATAATAAGATATATATACAGACATTCTTTTTGTGAGACAACCCCTTTCATTAGTCAAATTAAATATACCTTACAAACTGAAACCGAATCTTCAGACACTGTGATATATTGTTTACAGAAGCGTGCTACTTCATATCTCGCAAAACGGAACTCCGGTCATTTGCTTCAATGCAAAGGATTTTCTTCGGACAATTTATGGGAAGTTTATGAACTGCAAAAATGGTAAGATACAGGGGTCTAATGACTGACAGTGCGGAGGTAGTAGTTGTATTCAGGTCCTGGAGCCTGAGAGGTGTGGTAGTCCCTCTGCCACATAAAAAGGCAACAGTATTATAATTTGCACATAGTAGTTGGAGACAGCTACAGATTATGCATTAGGCAAGTGGTATTATACCTTTTGTTTGTCTTTTAGTCCATCATATGATTTACTATATATATCAGGTATGGCAGGTTGGACATGCCATGTTGCACAGGGACCCAGTAGGCAGTAAGACTTGCCCCTACCTTAAAGGGGTTCTCTGGGAATAAAGAACATGAAAATGCTTAAAGATTACTTTATTATAAATATATTCTGAAATACCTTTCATTAGTTATAATGGCTCGTTTTGTCTGGGGAGCAATCATCAGGAGAAATAAAATGGCCGCCGTCCTATTCGTACACACAAAACCTGTCCTAATCACACAGGAAAACAAGTTACTTCACAACTGAGGTTCAGCTGAAGATCATCTGTATTCAGGATCATAATCCCTGAGAAGCAGAGCAGAGAGGAGGATGAGGCAGCTCTTTACCTCAGTGTTGTGAAGTAACTTGTCCTGCTGTGTGATTAGGACAGGTTGTGTGTGTACTAATAGGACAGCGGCCGTTTTATTTCTCCTGATCATTGCTCCTAAGACAAAACGAGCCATAATAAATAATGAAAGGTATTTGGGAATATATTTATTATAAAATAATACTTAAGTATTTTCATTTTCTTATTTCCTGGAGAACCCCTTTAATGTTTTTACGTCATAGTTTTTGCCTCTCTGCCTTCCCGGAGCCATAACTTTTTTATTTTCCCATTCACATAGCTGTACTTTCTAATGGCACCATTTAATATTGCATAGAACGTAGCATATTCCAAATGGGGTGGTGAAAACTAACCATTGCTCTGCAATATCCAGGTGTCTTTCTGGATAATAAATGACCCCCTTGGTCTTTACTTAGCATGTGTATTCTGAATGTGACAGAATGTACATTGATTGTATATTCATGTATATTGATTGCTGCAACTTTTCTTTTTTTTTCTCAGTGGCACAAAGTTTTATCTTAGATCCAAGAATAGCGTCATGGCTTTTGAATCCAGCTGACAGCAGTTCTTCCTTTGAAGATTTAGTGAAGAAACACTGTGCATCTTTGGACCTGGATGCTACAGACAATGCTCCAGATACACATGTTTGTATAGCAAATATTTCTGCTGCGGCCAGTAGTGAGGCTGGGGCTACACAACGAACTTGGCTACAACACTCGTCACACAACCAAGGATTGCAATGGGTGTCGCAGCCAAGATCGCTGTGTAACCCCAGCCTTATAGATGAATCTTCACTATTGCATAGAGACAACAGCACAGCTGACATACATTTATACAGGCTGGGCCATTTATATGGATACACCTAAATAAAATGGGAATGATTGGTGATATTAACTTCCTGTTTGTGGCACATTAGTATATGGGAGGGGGGAAACTTTTCAAGATGGGTGGTGACCATGGCGGCCATTTTGAAGTCGGCCATTTTGGATCCAACTTTAGTGAGTAGAATGCAATACAAAAATTGCCCCCAAAAGTGTCAGTAGCCTTTAAAGGGGTACTCCCATCTCACAAATGTAGTTTGTATAGTTAGATATAGCCATACCAGTATTATTACTAATAGAATGTAGTTATATAAAATGTACCGTTTGCTCTTGTTCAAACCCGCTCTGAGGTAACTGCTGTATTGTGAACGCACATTGTATCAGTATGTACAGACACATCTTAGGGTACTTTTACATCTGCGTTTTGGAGGCTATCAGTCCAAAATGCAATGGTCAGGATCCGTCCAAAACGGATCCTGCTCCATAGAGATGAATTGATCTTGGAACAGGATCCGTTTCTCTGCGTTTTGGAATCGCAGACAAAAATGCTACAACCCTAAGATGTGTCTCCACATGTTCATGCAATGTGTGTTCACAATACAGCAGTTACCTCAGAGCGGGTTTGAACAGGAGCAAGCCGGCCACCACTACTACATGACCACGGTGGTTGTAACCAGGGGCAACGACCTGACTGATGTGTGGGACAATGGAAATACAAATAGGGAAATCTTCTACACGGTACATTTTATATAAATACATTCTATTAGTAATAATATTGGTATGACTATATCTAACTATACAAACTACATTTGTGAGATGGGAAAGCCCCTTTAGGTATAAACTTACCTTATTGTTTGGCCATTGATTTTAATCCTCCAAATCTTGTTTTCCAGCTCCAAATCACTTGCAAGAAATTGACAGTTTTGTACCATCTAATGGCGAGCCTGGAACGCAAACTTCAGGTAATAAAGGCATGTATGCTGCCACAACCTGCCGTTCAGGACACACTGTTCAGTGGGTAAAATATATAAATATAGTTCTGGCAAACCTAATGAAAGATCAGCAAAACATGAAAAGTTTTGTTTTTCTTGGGCCTCGATCACACAGCGCTGGGGTCTAGAACTGGGTCTATACAAAACCTCATTTGTGGTATGGCATCCATAAATGTCTCTGCATACATTGCAGACATTGATATCAGTGGGGAAATACCACACCTAGAGCATACTGTGTGTGTATATATATATATCAACACGCTACATAAACATTCATAAAACCACAATATAAAAAAAAATGAAAGGGAACCTGTCACATGAAATGTTTGCTATTAAGCTAGACATAACAACTTCCATCGCTGCTTCCTGGAATAATAAATGTATCTCTGGCTTATTATCTGTTTCGGCATCGTGGAGAAAATGCTCATTTGATACCTACGTATGTAAATTAACAATTTGGTGCACCGAGGGTGAGGCTGTGCCATTTGGTGTACCACAGCTCTGCTGCCATCCCATCCCAGTGGCCAAATCCTCTAGGTGTAACGGCAACGCCCCTGTTGCTCCTAGAGGCTCATTTGCATATAATAAAGCATCATTTTTCTCAGCAATGCGGGCACATATGAACACGGGACCAACACAGATGTCTTCAGCTGCCAAGTGCACATGTAACAGGTCAGCCAGTGTCATAGGTACAAAACTGCTGACAGATGCCCTTTAATAGGTCAAGCTCCCCATGTGAGTTTTTGGTAGACTATATGATGTTGCCTTCACAGGATGTGATTGAAGGAGGAATGCCAACTCTGTCTTTCTGGTCAGCTTGTACGAGGTGGTACCAGGCAAGGCCAGGAGCTGTATGTATAATGGAGGTGTTCTTGCCCTGAAGCAATGCTTCTACCAGAGAATACTTCTGAATTATGCTGTCTGATTCCATTTGTCACGATTTTTATGTGTACAGAAATATACAGAAAACGAACTCTGAATGTCTTTGTGTGAAATTGAAGGCATATGGAGTTTTAGTAAACAGTAGCCAAAGGAAAACTTCATAAGATCTTAGATTAGACAAGAATTTGATGACTAAAAATAATTACATTATTTAAAAAAACCTTTTTTTTTTATACTTCTCTTGACACTAAAGCTACTTTCACACTTGTTGTTAATTCTGGTACTGAGATCCGACAGAGGACCTCAATACGAGGAATTAAATGGATCCGTTTTGATCATCAGGATGAATCCGTTCCGTTAGGATGCGGTTGTGTGAAATCAAAACTGAAAAAAAAAAAAACGGATCAGGCTCTAAATACATTGAAAGTCAATGGGTGACTGATCCGGTTTTTTAGTCTCCTATAAAAACAGATCCGTCACCATTGACTTACATTAGTTTCAGTGCCAGATCCGTTTTTTTTCCCATTTTTATGACCGGACACAAAATTACAGCTTGCTGCGGTTTTGTGTCTGGTCACAAAACTGAAAGCTGCCGGAATTGAAGACATCCTGATGCATCCTGAACGGATCTCTTTCCATTCAGAATGCATGGAGACAAAACGGAACCGTTCTTTTCCGGTATTGAGATCCTCTGCCGGATCTCAATACCGGAAAACCACAACGCAAGTGTGAATGTAGCCTAATTAAAAAAATGGAATGGCTACAACTACATTTTTGGAAAAATTTATCTTGGACTAATTTGAGTCAGGGTCAAATGATGATGATTTTTATTTGCAGGCAGAAGGATTGTGGGATTTGTTTTACAACATTGAACTTCCACTTACTACAATTCTTGCTGGTAGGAATGGAAATTGTTATTTTTTTTATTGATCTTATTTGCTTTCAATCATGTAATGAAAAATCTTGAACATTTTCCTTACAAGAGCAGCACATGACTCAGGAGAAGATGATATCCCAGATACAATGATGTTTAGTTCAACAAGATTAATCATTTGATTTCAATGGCTTTATTTTTTCTGCTAGGATAGGACATCACATTCAGATTTGTCTGACTCTTGGCACCCCCCCCACTGATTAGCAGATTTAGGCTAGGGCTACACGGTGACAGTTGTCGGGCAGTCGCAGGAAATCCAACCGTGTTCATCTCTATGGGATCCCCGCTACTCAGGGATCCTGGTTGCGATGGGTGTCGCTCGGCAACTGTCGCCGTGTAGCCCTTACCTTAAAGACTTGTCACCAAAAAATGCAATGAAATCTGAAGGCAGCATATTATAGAGCTGAGCAGATTGATATATAGTTTTGTGGGAAAAGATTCAGTAAAACTTCTAATTTTTAGATTTACATCTGCAGCCCTGTGAATACGCATCGGTACAGGGGGGAGGTGTTATCAGTGACTGACAGCTTTCTCTGTATGGACACAATGCTGTCAGTCACTGATAATACCTCCTCCTTGTACCAATGCTTTTAACAGAAAGTAGAAAAAGCAAACATATACCGTATTTTTCGCCCTATAAGACACACTGGCTCATAAGACGCACCTAGGTTTTACAGGAGGACAATAAGAAAAAAATATTTTTCATTAGATCTCAGGTCAGACCAGCAATCAGACCCCCAATGTTAATAAGACCCCAATAAGACCTCAGATCAGACCCCTAATGTTAATAAGACCCCAATAAGACCTCAGATCAGACCCCCAATGTTAATAAGACCCCAATAAGACCTCAGATCAGACCCCCAATGTTAATAAGACCCCAATAAGACCTCAGATCAGACCCCCAATCAGACCTCAGATCAGACCCCCATGTGAATGACCCCCAATCAGATCTTATACAAGAGTCCCATACCTCTCATCAGTCCCCATTTGCTCTCATGTCAGTCCCCATGTCTCTAATGTCAGCCCCCATGCCTCTAATGTCAGTCCCCATGTCTGTAATGTCAGCCCCCATGCCTCTAATGTCAGTCCCCATGTCTGTAATGTCAACCCCAATGCCTCTAATGTCACCCCCCATGCCATGTATTTGCCCCCATGCCTCTGTCAGCCCCATGGAATTTATTTGCCTCCATGCCATGGTCAGCCCCCATGCCTCTTATGTTAGCCCCCAGCCTCACAGCATATAAAATAAATAAAACACTTTCCTCTCCAGCTCCTGGACGCTGCCGCTCCTCACCGCCCGCGCTCTTCTCCCTCCTCCTCCGTCGGCTGTGCTGTGAACTGGCGTGCACAGCGTGAGGTCATAGAGCGCTCTCACGCTGTGTGCAGCCCTGCACAGCCGAGAGGAGGACCAGAAAGCGGTGAGTACAGGGTCTTCACCGCTTCCTTGTCCTCCGGTGCTCATTAGCATTCGCCCCATAACACTCAGGGACATTTTTCCCCCACTTTTTTTTTGGGGAAAAAAGTGCGCCTTATAGGGCGAAAAATACGGTAAATGTATACATTACAGGTTTTACTGAATATTTTCCCACAAAAATATATATCAATCTGCTTGGCTTCTCCGGCTCTACAACATGGTCCTGTTGTGGCTAACACAATGGTCAGTCATATAGGGGATCGAGCCACGTCTTACAGGTGAATTATGTTGCGACTGTGGAATAACCGGCGTTTAGCAGACAGGTATAGAACTCAGCAATATTCCCACCTTTATTTATACACCTTCCCACAGGGTGTTATGGGTGTAGCTTCTTAAAGAGGACCTTTCACCACTCCTGACATGCCTATTTTAATATCTTCATGTATTCCCCACGTACTAACAATTCTGGAACATCTATTCTTATGTCTGTATGTTGTGTCATTCCTTTATTATTTGCACTAGAAGTTATGAATGAATTGCTATTTGCCTTCAGTAAGGGAACAGAGGGGAGGTAACCAGTTGGGGGTGTGTCCCTGCACAGACTGACTCTATCCAATCAGTGCTGCCATGTTCAGACTGTGCAGGGACACACCCCCAACTGGTCACCTCCCCTCTGTTCCTTTACTGAAGGCAAATAGAAATTCACATATAACTTCTAGTGCAAATAATAAAGGAATGGCACAACATAGAACCATAAGAATAGATGTTCCAGAACTGTTATTACATGGGGAATGCATGAAGATATTAATACAGGAATGTCAGGAACGGTGAAAGGTCCTCTTTAAAGTATCACCATAATTGGTTAACACTGAAGCCATGCCTTATATAATTCATTATAGCTAATTGGTCAATTGCCAGCTTATCTTATTCTAACATAAGACCACTAACTTCTACATTTTGAGCAAGTCATTGAAATTGGCAGGCGGCCAGTTGCCAACTTCTTGCAGCGCACTAAGAAATGAAACAAAAAATTCTGTCTTGAACCAGAGTCTAAAATGGCTGCCAGAGGAAAGCCGGAAACTTTTTTATCTGTCCTATCAGATTGCATTGCATTTTTTGGTGACAGTTCCTCTTTAAAGAGTCCATTTCATTGTTTACGAGGCGCAATGTCAGAGGGTTAGTAGTTGATGTACCTGGTATTACAGCTCAGTTTGTGCTGCTCTAGGCTGTAATAACAGGTGCAGCCATTACTGTTAGGGCGGAGCTGGTAAAAAATAAGTTGAATGTAACACTTGCTAAAAAGGGTTATCCCATCTAGGCCTTGCATTGCCAAGACTGGAATAGCTCACTGTAAGCGCCGGGAATCACTGAAACAGCGTAGTTCACATTCACTGCTTTGGGAGTTTCGGCCATTAATTTTGGAGGATCACAGAATTTCTTTCAGGGAAAGTTTTTCATTATTGCATTCAACTTGGGCTATAAATCATTTTCCAATTGGTCTTTTTTTATTTCAGCACTTTGTCTTCTGCAACCTCTAGTTTTACTGCATCTGTAGAGTCTTCTTCTCCTTCGCATTGCGATCTGTCAGAGAGCTGCGCTGATGGCTCGATCTGTAGCCCTTATCTCTAGTTCCCTGACAGCTCATCAACACTCATTTATTATCATAAAACTCAAATTCCTATCAGTCTGATCATAATTTAGCTTAAAGGGGTATTCCCATCATGGACAATGGGGGCATATTGCTAGGATGTGCCCCCATTGTCTTATAGGTGCGGGTCCCACTTATCAGCAGGTTGTATCTTCTCAAGACTCCACTTGAGTCAGAATAATGATTGATTCCTCTGGAGAATCTTTTCCAGGAGCAGGAGCTCTGACTGGTGCTTGCTCTCCACACAGCAGCTCAACAGGAACTCACCCTCCTGACAGGAAGCAGGACCAAGGCCCTGTTCCTGTCAGCCCTTGCCATCCATATTCCTTCTGGTCTATACGGCCAAAAAATACAATAGCAAAATACATAACAATATAAAACAATACAAAACTATATACAGAATTGTAATACCCCCAGGTCTGAGGTACTTAAGATGTATCTGTTTTAATGAATGGCAAGATTTTACAGTGACCTTCTTGTGCCTTTGTGGAATTTGGAAGTAGCAACCCATTGCTTACAGGCAAAGCAGGAGTGGACCATGAGCTGACTCTTTATCCTCTGTCCATTGCACATGTAGCAAGGTATTCTAAGCCTTTGTTCACATTGCATTCATGGCCTCTGTTTAAAGGGGTTCTCCGAGAATTAAGAAAATGAAAATACTTAAATATTACTTTATTATAAATATATTCCCTAAAACCTTTCATTAGTTATAATGGCTTGTTTGGTCTGGGGAGCAATCATCAGGGGAAACAAAACGGCTGCCATCCTATTAGTACACACAAAACCTGTCCTAATCAACAATCATTAGGGGAAATAAAATGGCCGCCGTCCTATTAGTACACACAGAACCTGTCCTAATCACACAGCAGGACAAGTAAGTTCACAACTCTGAGGTAAAGAGCTGCCTCATCCTCCTCTCTGCTCTGCTCGTCAGGGATTATGGTCCTGAATACAGGTGATAAGATCTTCAGTTGAATCTCTGTAGGAATGGAGTCCAAGAGGAGACATGAAGTACAAAGATGAGTGTGGGGGTAATGAGCAGCAGCTCTTGTATGCAGTCCCCATTACCACATTCTGTCCTGTCCGTCCTCTCTCTGCTTCATATCTCCTCATGAACTCTATTCCTACAGAGATTCAGCTGAAGATCTTATCATCTGTATTCAAGATTATAATCCCTGACAAGCCGAGCAGAGAGGAGGATGAGGCAGCTCTTTACCTCAGTGTTGTGAAGTAACTTGTCCTCCTGTGTGATTAGGACAGGTTCTGTGTGTACTAATAGGACGGCGGCCATGTTATTTCTCCTAATGATTGTTCCCTAGACAAAACGAACCATTATAACTAATGAAAGGTAATTGGGAATATATTTATAATAAAGTGATATTTATGTGTTTTCATTTTCTTAATTCCTGGAGAACCCCTTTAACATGATGGGAAATGCTCCCAATGGATACGTCATGAGCTTTTTAATAGTTTTTCATTATGCATCCCTTAAACAGATGCAATTTTATCCTATGGATGATGAATGCCAGGCATCCATTTAGGGCTCATGCACACGACTGTATGTATTTTGCAGAACGGAACGGCTGGCCCCTAATAGAACAGTCCTATCCTTGTCTGTAATGCGGACAATAATAGAACAGGTTCTATTTTTTTTGCGGAACGGAAATATGGAAACCGAATGCACAAGGAGTAACTTCTGTTTTTTTTTTTTTTTTTTTGCGGACCCATTGAAATGAATGGTTCTGCCTACGGTTGGCAAAAAAAACGAACGGACACAGAAAGAAAATACATTTATGTGCATGAGCCCTTAATGTCCGTCACCCATTTACTCTGGCATAATATAGTATGCCATGATTTTTTATGGTATAATAACATATACCAGCCAGACAGATTCCAAGATGACATTTGGCGTTCACCTGGCCAAGCTAAATGAAGATTATAAAGTTCTAATAGTGATAGTTTGGTTGTTTTACTTTTTGTTATTTCCAGTTTTTATACTTTTGTGTTTGTTTGGTTTCTAGTCATGGAAAACAGCTCCATTGAAATAAATCAGGAAGAGCTGAAGAGGACCTCAGTGCTATTAGGGGTAAAGAAAATGCACTCTATGTTGCAGTATAAGAAAATATTGTGGACTGTGGTTGGAAAAGTCACTTTTTGTGACATGGCCATGTTTTCAGTGGTGGCAAACTGGACTATTCCCCAGGAGGCCCCTGTGGCTGAATCCCCAGGAACAAACTAAGGTCTCTCTGTATAAAGCCTTATTCACACGTCCGTGCTCAAATCCGTGAGCAGGTGGTCAGTGAGGCATCTGTGAAGTTGTCCGTGAAGGATCCGTGTTGGGTCTGTGGGTCCGTGTTTTGCCATCCGTGTTTCACTGACACTGAACAGCTGAAAAATAATTTTCAAAGCATCTTTTCTTAATGATCCGTGAAACACGAATGCAACACGGATGGCATCCGTGGTTTTCACGGACTCATTGACTATAATGGGCGTGAGGGATTCGGGAACACGGATCAAGATAGGACACGCATCCGTGCTAAAAACACTGAACCACGGACCGTGCTGAAACACTGATGTCTGAATACACACATTGAAATGAATGGGGACGTGTGCTGTCCGTGGAGAACAGGAACAGCACACGTCCGTGAAACACTGACGTGTGAATGAGGCTTAAGTGAATTGCAGTGTTATGTGAGGACTACAGTATATAGCAGTATAATGGCTCTTTAAGAGAGTATTTAGATATTATATATTATTTGGGCATGCAGGTGGGGTTCTCCAGGAATTAAAAAAAAATTAAATACTTAATTATTATTTTATAATAAATATATTCGCAAATACCTTTAATTAGTTATAATGGCTTGTTTTGTCAAGGAACAAATAAAATGGCCGCTGTCCTATTAGTACACACATAACCTGTCCTAATCACACAGGAGGACAAGTTACTTCACAACACTGAGGTAAAGAGCTGCCTCATCCTCCTCTCTGCTTGTCAGAAATCATGATCCTGAATACAGGTGAATCACTGTGGGAATGGAGAAGATGAGGAGGAGAGTGAGATGTGGCTAATGAGCAGCAGCACTTGTATGCAGTCTCCATTACCACAGTCTGTTCTGTCCGTCCTCTCTGTACTTCATGTCTCCTCATGAACTAAATTCCCCAGAGATTCAGCTAAAGTTCTTATCAGCTGTATTCCGGATCATAATCCCTGACGAGCAGAGCAGAGAGGAGGATGAGGCAGCTCTTTACCTCAGTGATGTGAAGTAACTTATCCTCCTGTGTGATTAGGACAGGTTCTGTGTGTACTAATAGGACGGCGGCCATTTTATTTCTCCTAATCATTGCTCCCCAGACGAAACGAGCCATTATAACTAATGAAAGGTATTTGGGAATATATTTATAATAAAGTAATATTTAAGTATTTTCATTTTCGTAATTCCTGGAGAACCCCTTTAAAGCTTTTATCCCACTATTGTGGTGTAAAAAAGTAGCAAATATGGCGTGCACCATAATGTGCGACTTTTTTCAGCTATATGAGACTTTTTTGAAATGGGTGGGGCTTAGTGGGGGGAGGGAGGAGAGCCTATCCCAGCCCGCTGGATTTACAAGAACTTGTGCCAGGAACTGTTGTAGATTTGAGTTTCTGGCACACCTAGTGCCAGAGATGCCCCTAATTTATTACAAGGCATCTGCTGCTTAATAAATTAGGCGCTTCTTACTGCAGCGCAGGGGGATCAAGACTGACGTATAGGAATGCCAGTCCTGATAACTGCCCCCCTGTACGTGGGCTATATGTGGCAGTATTATCTTGGGACTGTATGCCTGTATAGTAGTATTATGTGGGCCGAAATCACAAGAACAGTTGTCTAAACATTTGCACGTGGGGGGCCCTAAATGGCGTAATTCCAAAGGCCCCCTGAGGGGTATAGCATTTGACTGATGTCAAGATACTATGTTTCTAGAAAGGTTAATTTGCACATGTTGTTCAGGTTTGTAATGTATTCTGCATTACAGATTCATCTTAAAAGACTGGAAAAAGAGGCACATCGTGCTGCAGGACAGAAGTTCAGGTTAACGAGCAGTAATGAACTTAGGGCGGTAAGTGTCTTCCCCATTATGTGTAGTGCAGGCCTGAGGGGCTGGTGTAAGACATCAGATGCCAGGAATTGCACTGTACAGTATTGCAATTAATTCTGGAAAAAAGTAGTTGTTGAGATCTCAAGTCAAAGCAGGGAAAGTCCAAGATGTTGTAGTTTTATTCCGACCGCCTCTAAGCATGTTTGCTGTGCTGCTGGAACTCCAGCCCGTACCCTTTATGCCCCTTTCACACGAGCGGGAGACTCGCATGTCTCCCGCAACGCATCTACATGGCTGGACTTGGCACTGACTGGGATCGCATATAATACTCTGCGATCCCAGTCAGTGCCGAGTCCAGCCCTGTAGATGCGTTGCAGGAGACATGCGAGTCTCCCGCTCGTGTGAAAGGGGCATTATAGTGAATGGGGCCAGAGCGGACTTCCGGCGGCACGGTGCACTAGCGGTAGCATGGATCTGGCAGGCTGTTCCCCCACTGAAAAGGGGGTCACAGCAACTACCATGAGAAGCCTTTCTGCTCCACATGGTTTAAAGGGGTCTTCTGGGTTAAGTCATCAATATCAGATAGGTGGGGGTGCAACACCCAGTAACCCCGCCAATCAGCTGGTTGAAGAGAAGGTCGCACTTTGTGCGAGCACAGCCTTCCCTTTACTGGTTAGGGGTTGTTCACATATCAGTTATTTGATCAGTTATTGCCATCAGTTATTGTGAGCCAAAACCAGGTGAGGGTCAAAAACACCAAACAGGTGCAGATCTTTTCATTATACCTGATCTCTGTTTAGTGTCCACTCCTGGTTTTGGCACACAAATAACTGATGGAAATAACTGATCAAATAACTGATATGTGAACAACCCCTTACCTGCTCACCATTGACATTGCAGAGGTGAGAAGGTATAATTACAAGCCGTCCCATTCACTTCAATGGGACGGCTCCTTCCTATTCAAGTGTAAAGAAATGACACCTGGTACCCCCGCCAATCAGCTGCTTGAAGAGAAGGGCACGCTCAGTGCGAGCACAGCTTTCCCTTCATCGTTTACCTGTTACCACACAGCATTTTTTGTCTGATTAAGGCCCCATTCACACGTCCGTTTTTTTTATCCGCATCCTCTCCGCATCCGTTTCCGCATTTGCGGACAATTATGCGGATAGGATGCGGATCCATTCATTTCAATGGGGCCGGAAAAGATGCGGACGGCACAAAGTGTGCCGTCCGCATCCGCACTTCCGTTCCGCGGCTCCCGAAAAAAATAGAACATGTCCTATTCTTGTCCGAATACACGGACAAGAAAAGTGATTTCTATTATGTGCGTTCCGCAAATTGCGGATCCGCAAAATACGGACGTGTGAATGTAGCCTAATGCTCCATTCACACTTCCGTGAATGGCGTCCGCATCCGATCTGCAACATTGCGGACCGGGTGCGGACCCATTCACTTTCAATGGGGCCGCAAAAGATGCGGATGGCACACAGTGTGCCGTCCGCATCCGCACTTTCGTTCCACGGCTCCGGATAAAAATAGAACATGTCCTATTCTTGTCCGGATCCACGGACAAGAAAAGGCATTTCTATTATGTGCGGTCCGCAAACTGCGGATCCGCAAAACACGGACAACACACACACGGATGTGTGAATGTAGCCTAAGGGTCCATTCACACGTCCTGTTTTTCTTTCCTGAAAATCATCGGATAGGGTGCGGATCCATTCATTTCAATGGGTCCTGAAAGAATGCGGACAGCACTCCGTATACTGTCCGCATCCATTGTTCCGTTCCGTTATCTGGATCCGCATATAAGATAGAGCTTGTCCTACTTTTGTCCGCATGTGCAGTCCGTGGTCCCATTATAGTCAATGGGTCCGCAAAAAATGCGGATGATATGTGGAATGCATCAATCCGTTGTTCCGCAAAAAGCACATCCGTTCTGTTTTTCCGCAAAAAACGGAAAGGATGTATCTGTATGTTATCCTTTTTTTGCGGATCCGCAAAAAACTGAAGGAGGAATCAAATCTTTTTTTTTTTCTACCCTCCTGGAACGGAATCCGCAAATGCGGATGACATGCGGATACATCCTTTTTTTTCCATAGACTTGTATTGAGCTACGAACTGCAAAATCGGGATAGAAGTAGGAGAGGAGGATTTCTTTATGCGGACAGTCGGAATGGACACACGGATGTGGACAGCACACGGGACCCATTGAAATGAATGGATCCGCATCCTTTCCGCATAATTGTCCGAAATTGCGGAAACGGATGCGGATACAAAATACGGACGTGTGAATGGAGCCTAACTCTCAGCATATTCGGCGTGGTGCTGCGGCTGGATCTCCACCGGTCCCCATTATAGCGAATGGGACCGGGTGGACTTCAGGCAGCGCACGTCTGTACACGGTAGTTACGGATCCAGCAGGGGAACAGCCTGCCGTTACCAGTAATGCCAGTGTGAAACAAGGGCTGTTGTGCGGCCGTTCTGTGCATTGGGGACTGCAATTTGCGGTCCCAAATGCATGGGCAACATCCATGCTCCTGGTAGGATGGATCGAGACCCATTCAACTTGAATGGGTCCGTAATCTGTCTGCACCGCAAAAAATAGAACATGTTCAAGTGAATGGGTCCGCATCCGTGATGCGGGGTGCACATGGCTGGTGCCCGTGTATTGTGGACCTGCTGTATGCGGGCCGCAATACGGCCACGGCCGGGCAATGGCCATGTGCATGAGGCCTAAGTGTCCATACAGAGATAGCTGTTAGGCTAGGGCTACATGATATTTGTCGTGCGACATTTTCTCGCAGTAATGTTGTGCAACAATTTTTTATCATGATAGTCCATAGTGTCGCATTGCGACATGCTGCGACACGACAGTTGCAAAAACTCCATCCAAGATGGGTTTTTTCGGCGACTGTCGCTTTGCAGCATGTTGCAGTGCGACACCATACACTATCATTATAAAAATTGTGGCGAGACCTTGGTGCGACATTAATGTTGTGCGACACATGTTGCAGTGTCGTTGTGCTCTATGTGTCACATGTCGTTATGTAGCCCTAGCCTTAGTCACTGATAGTTGTACAAAAAAAAACTGATCCAACGCCCATTGACTCACAATGGTTTTAGTTTTGGATATCATAAAACCGGATCCGTTCTTCGCGGATGCAGCCAGTTTTATTATTCAAACAAATGCATTTTGCTGTGGTTTTGAGATTCCTTAGCGGATCTCAAAACCGCACAATGCAAAAATGCATATGTGATAACTCAGTGGCTATATGACATTTTTAATTAATGCAATTATAAAAGTATTCAGCGTCAGGCGCTGGTTTGAAAATCGTAGAATATTTTTCGTGGTACAAAATTTGAAATAAATAAAATAAAAATACAATAGTTAGTATTGTATATATAAGAGAGTGTGGGGTCAATTTAAAATACGTATAAAGAAGGGTGTGATGAGGATGAATATCGTACATGACATTGCTGTTTGTACCTATGCTAATAACTAATATGTGTTGGTGTTTCTTTTATTTTAGATACTTTTCGAAAAGTTCCAGCTGCACTTGAAGTGTAAAAGTAAGCTTCCCCAGACAAACTTGGGCCATCTCTTATCTACAGCTGAGCCTGCGGTAATGACTTTTCTGTGGACATTGGCACATGTACAGTATGCAACATTTATGATGGTAATGCCCTGTATTTAGCTTGCACCAGCATATTCCGTAGTATTAAAGTTCTATTGGCCATTTGTATGATGTTGATGGAATTCCTTGAATTTTTGTCCAGATTTGCAGGTGGAAAATCTATAGCTGAATACAGTAGCAGCAAAGTGGATGATATTTTAACAAATGTCTTCCTGGGTAAATTACCTGCTCGGAAATCGATACGTATGTGCAGCTGATTTTTCAATCCACAGAATGTCAGTTCTTTCCAAATTGAGTCAGCCTCCATAATAGCCCCAATCACAGCAGATCCACAGCAAAATATGCAAGTCCTAAAAAAAAAATAAAAAAAAAAATAAATAAACCCCTCCCCAAAAATAAAATGCTATACTGACCTTGCCTTGTGCTTCTATAGCTCCCTTGCCTGCCCCCTACTGGTTTCTTTAGAGCCCAGCTTCCTGCAGTAATGTCTCGTCCTATGTGAATGCTGCAGCCAATTACAGTGGGTGTGAGTATAACATTTTCTGGGTTTGAATTTTTTTCATATTTTACATTTTCTGCTGCTTTCCGCACAGTTTGCTGAAAATTCCCATTGGGGATTTGCTGTTGCAGATTTTCCTCTGGACTTTTGTGGAAATTTTTGCAGTAGATCCCAGGTACAAGGAGCTGTGAGGGAAGCACTGCGCTGGCTCTACACCCTCCCTGGTCTTCTTCCGGGGCCAGGTGTACAGTGCTGTACTGTACTGTGCTTTACTGTGCAACGGCAGGTCACGGCACAGCGAGGGCCGGAAGAAGAATAGGGAGCAGTGAGTGAGTGGCAGCGCTCTCTGGAGCAAGCAAAGTACATTTTTTAATTTTTTTTAATGTCTGATCTGAGGCTGATGTGGTCTGATCTGAGGCTGATGGGGTCTGATCTGAGGCTGATGGGGTCTGTTCTGAGGCTGATGGGGTCTGATCTGAGGCAGATGGGGTCTGATCTGAGGCAGATGGGGTCTGATCTGAGGCTGATGGGGTCTGATCTGAGGCTGATGGGGTCTGTTCTGAGGCTGATGGGGTCTGATCTGAGGCAGATGGGGTCTGATCTGAGGCTGATGGGGTCTGATCTGAGGCAGATGGGGTCTGATCTGAGGCTGATGGGGTCTGATCTGAGGCTGATGGGGTCTGAGCTGATGCTAATGGGGTCTGATCTAAGGCTCTTGGGGTCTGATCTGAGACTGATGTGGTCTGATCTGAGACGAATGGGGTCTGATCTGAGGCGGATGGGGTCTGATCTGAGGCGGATGGGGTCTGAGCTCAGGCTGATGGGGTCTGAGCTGAGGCTGATGAGGTCTGATTGAAGGCTGATGGGGTCTGATCTAAGGCTTATGGGGTCTGATCTGAGGCTTATAGGGTCTGATCTGAGGCAGATGGGGTCTGATCTGAGGCTGATGTGGTCTGATCTGAGGCTTATGGGGTCTGATCTGAGGCTTATAGGGTCTGATCTGAGGCAGATGGGGTCTGATCTGAGGCTTATAGGGTCTGATCTGAGGCTGATGTGGTCTGATCTGAGGCAGATGGGGTCTGATTTGACGCGGATGGGGTCTGATCTGAGGCTGTTGTGGTCTGATCTGAGGCTGTTGTGGTCTGATCTGAGGCTGATGGGGTCTGATCTAAGCCTTATGGGGTCTTATCTGAGGCTTATAGGGTCTAATCTGAGGCTGAGTGGGTCTGATCTGAGGCTGATGTGGTCTGATCTGAGGCTGATGGGGTCTGAACTGAGGCTGATGGGGTCTGAACTGAGGCTGATGGGGTCTGATCTGAGGCTGATGTGGTCTGTTATGAGGCTGATGTGGTCTGATCTGAGGTTGATGGGGTCTGATCTGAGGCTGATGTGGTCTGATCTGAGGCTGATGTGGTCTGATCTGAGGCTGATGTGGTCTGATCTGAGGCTAATGTGGTCTGATCTGAGGCTGATGGTGTCTAATTTGGGGCAGATGGGGTCTGATCTGAGGCTGATGGGGTCTGATCTGAGGCTGATGGGGTCTGATCTGAGGCTGATAGGGTCTGAGCTGAGGCTGATGGGGTCTGATTGAAGACTGATGGGGTCTGATCTAAGGCTTATGGGTTCTGACCTGAGGCTGATGTGGTCTGATCTGAGGCTGATGGGGTCTGATCTGAGGCTGCTAGGGTCTGAGCTGAGGCTGATGGGGTCTGATTGAAGACTGATGGGGTCTGATCTAAGGCTTATGGGATCTGACCTGAGGCTGATGGGGTCTGATCTGAGGCTGATGGGGTCTGATCTGAGGCTGATGGGGTCTGATTTGAGGCGGATGGGGTCTGAACTGAGGCTGATGGGGTCTGATCTGAGGCAGATGGGGTCTGATCTGAGGCTGATGGGGTCTGATCTGAGGCCGATGGGGTCTGATCTGAGTCTGATGGGGTCTGATGTGAGCCTGATGGGGTCTGATCTGAGGCTGATGTAGTCTGATCTGAGGCTGATGTGGGTCTGATTGAAGGCTGATGGGGGTCTGACCTGAGGCTGATGGGGGTCTGATCTGAGGCTGATGGGGGTCTGATCTGAGGCTGATGGGGGTCTGATCTGAGGCTGATGGGGGTTTGATCTGAGGCTGATGGAGCTTGGGGGTCTGATGAGGGTCTGATTTATGTCCGCCAGTCTTGATAAAATCTCCCCTATGCCTATGCCGAGAAGTTGTAGTTCTATATCAGGAAAACAAAGCTCCAACCTCTGTGAAGTCCACCACATTTTAAAACCATTGCTGAATGAACATTTCCATCAGTGCAATCCTTGTATCTGTGCCATGATTTCTGAAGGCAGAGGCACGGATCACTGGTAAATCCCACTAAATCATCACTGTTATTAGCAGCGTTGATGAATGTAATTGTTCCTCAACTGATTTATATTTACTGATACCGCTAATAGTGAAGATGTTTTGTATGCCGCCATGTCATTATAGGGTTATTTCTGATCTTTATGTGTATCTAAATGTGTATTATAAAAAGATTGAATATTATCTTTCCCATTTATATCTTAGTTAAATCAACTGAAAGACCTGCATCCATTGCCTGGAGTTGTTTTACAATTTAGACAAGTAAGATTTATGTATATAATAGTCATCTTTTTATTTTTTGACATTAAATATTAGCATAAAATGTATGATTTCCCAAATATCAGCAATACATTTATACATTGCCTCATTCTCACAAGCATATTGAAACGTGGACATGTTGTATGGAGCTGTTTTACGTCACACATAGAGGTGCAAGGGGCTATACTGTACCAATACAGGACACTTTAAAATCATGGCATACTCCATCACATGTCATATTACTGGGGTATCGCCAGCATACAGTAACATAGTAACATAGTTCATAAGGCCGAAAAAAGACATCTGTCCATCCAGTTCGGCCTGTTATCCTACAAGTTGATCCAGAGGAAGGCAAAACTACTATTATAATACTATAAGTAAATATGTTATCATATATACAGGACCCATTTACAGCATGCTTTAGATTTTGTGCTACATATTCACAGTGAATGCATCACAATTTGCGTTGCCAATGGTGAAATCCTGTGAAAAATTTCTGCATCAAATCTGTACCACATAAGCTATGTTGCAGATTTGGAGTTCTGTAAAACCTCACTTACTGACATTTGACAGTGTTGTGGATTTGGAACCCACACTGATAAATCCACAAGAACTCCGCCATGTTAGGCTGCTTTTTATGCAGTGCACTAATTTGGTCATCAAAGTAGCTCCAAAGCTGGTGCTTTACTCTTCGTCCTCCTTCCGCACTTCCTGTCTGAAAGACTTGTTATTATAGAGCATCTGTTATCAGGATCAACCCTATTAAACCATAATGCATGGTAGGGTTTAGGGTCCATTCACACGAACTTAAAGGGGTTATCCCATGAAATCATACAGTACTTGACAGTTTTTTTCTAACAAAGCTAGAACCAGCCCTGTACCTCACATGGATCCAGAAATCTCCACATTCATTGCTCTGCTAGATTTATATTAAGCTGACAGCTCAGGGGAGTGTCTTTTCTCCTGCAGCTAAGGGGGCGTGTCCATGCTGTCTCTATCACAGCTCAGGAGGTGTGTCTCAGCTCTCTATCACAGCTCAGGAGGCGTGTCCATGCGCTCTCTATCACAGCTCAGGAGGAGTGTCTCATCTCTCCCTATCACAGCTCAGGAGGCGTGTCTCAGCTCTCCCTATCACAGCTCAGGAGGTGTGTCTCAGCTCTCTCTATCACAGCTCAGGGGGCGTGTCTCATCGCTACCTATCACAGCTCAGGGTGCGTGTCTCATCTCTACCTATCACAGCTCAGGGTGCGTGTCTCATCGCTACCTATCACAGCTCAGGAGGCGTGTCTCAGCTCTCCCTATCACAGCTCAGGGGGCGTGTCTCAGCTCTCCCTATCACAGCTCAGGGGGCGTGTCTCAGCTCTCCCTATCACAGCTCAGGGGGCGTGTCTCAGCTCTCCCTATCACAGCTCAGGAGGCAGAAAGATGAAACTGAGCATGTGCGGCCTTCTCAGTGAGCAGGTCAAAGAAATAAGAAATTAAGTGTCACTATACAGATACATTTTATTGAATAATGAGATTTTTATAATACATGCAATTACAGAAGTGTTCAGATCCAGGGGCTGGTTTGAAAACTGTAGCATATTTTTCATGGGACAACCCCTTTAAGCCATCCGTGCCCAGCCGCGTGAATCCCATATTGTGGTGCAGACCCATTGACTTGAATGGGTGTGCGATACGCCATAAACGGCAAAAGATAGGACATATCCTGTCTTTTGCGGTGCAGAGTCACAGAACCAAAAGCTCACAGAAGCGCTTCCGATCCGTGGCTCCGCTCCATATCTTGTGGATTGCGGCCCCATTCAAGTCAATACGCAATACGGGCATGGACTGCTTATGAGCGTGTGAATGGGCCCTTAAACTGATGAGTCAAATGATACCTTATTTATGTTCCTCCTTTGCACGTTCCAGAGATATTTTAACTTTTTAGTGATATGTAAATTAGGCCTTGCAGCCCCAAAGCTCTTTTGCCTTGCACCCCTTGCCACACATCTCCATCTCTTTGATTGGCAGGGCCAGGCATCTCATCTGACCTTGTAATCCTGCACCTGCGCAGTAGTCTACACTGCAGTGCATGTGCATGGCTCTGCTACCCCAGCAGCGGAGATGACACGTTGTGCACGTGCCGATGATATCATCCCCCACCTGAATGAACCCTCTCCTCATCAGGGAATGTAGAGCCAGGTTCACTGGACTATGGCGCCGGTACGAGATTACAGGGCTAGATGAGATGCCTGGCCTTGTCAATCAAAGATGGGGGAGTGGCAAGAGATGCAGGATGGAGGAGCTCTGGTGCTCTGAGGGTCTCAGGTCTACTCCGAAGATGTGATAAAAAGATGTGATAAAATGTGATATACTATATAACTGTGCATTCTGATGGTAGATGCTCTTTAAGAAAGTATACATATATGGATTTACCTACGATAGAATTTTATATGCTATTCATGTGTTCTCCATGCCATAGCTCTTTCATGTTATACCCCTCAAAAGTCGGTTAGCTCTTCAGCTTTTGGCTGATTTTACATGTTGGACATATTCTGTATTGTATTTCCTTATATATAAAGGGGGTAGTATACATGATATTTGTTCTGGCACACTATTATAATATTCATATTTTTTACAGATACAGAAAATAAAGTCAACATTTGTTGATGGGCTCTTAACCTATGTTACTAAGGTAGTTATGATGGTGTTCCTTAATGTGTCTAATAAATTCAACTTTCACAATTTTTTCATTTAAAATATAAAATGAATGTTTTTTTATTTATTTTAATTTTAAGTAATATGTATTATACACATATAAATGATATTTGCCAGGAGTAGTTTTATGTCAGTCAGACATTGGGCTAAAGGATATGTACACCTTTGGGGGCATTTAAAAAAAAATATTGCATTGTACTCATTATAAAGTAAAAATAATTTTTTCAATTGGTCTTTATTAAAAAATATGGAGTCCTTTTCTCTGTACAGAGCTGAGATACTCTAATAGAGGGATCTGAATTTTCTCTTCTCCGTCAGGCAGGGAGTGATGAGCAAAGCGAGTTTGGTTCCAAGTTTTAAAGTGGTTTTCCACTTAAAAAATCAACTACCACAGTTATTTAACGAAGTCTCTCATGCCTTCACGAATAGCTGACTTCGGCTCATCGGAGCCCGTACTTTTGAAAGCTTTATGGAGACGGATCTCTGTACAGCTTTAATCCAAAATTCTGAGTGAAGCAACTTCGGATGTAACATCCGAATCTCGCTTTGCTCATCAATAATTGTAAACTACCTGGAGATTCACTTGAAAGAGCCCCCAAATATTCTGTAATAACTCTCGCTAGGACGAAGCAATCTGAAGGAAACAATGTGCTTCTCAGTATATGGATCTTCAAACAGGCCGGGATGCCCCCTTGTCAGAGTGATGAGGTAGGTGCCGGACAGCTGTCACCACGTTTAACCTCCATTTGTGACTTCTGGGTGCATACTACCGTACCTCGTCACTCAGTCATCCGGTGGTGTACAGTATTGAGCAGCATGTCTTTATGGTGCAATGTGTACCTGAACAGTTCGTGAATCAGCTGGATGATCGGGAGTTAACAGAAGGTTACTTCCAGCAAGATGGAGCAACGTGTCACACATTGGAAAGGAGCATGGCAGAAGTTGATTCCTGTTTTTGGTCCCAGGGTAATTTCAAAGTGGCTGTGGCCACCACGGTTACTGGGGCTCAGTTGCTATGGCAACCTGGTGCCTTTTGAAGGCTTTGAGGATTGGCATAGCAAAGTTCCCATGGCAGGGCATGATAGGAACACACTGATTCTTCCATAGACTGCAGTAGTAAATTATTTTATGTTAAAGTCCTCTAGAGGGACTAAATATGAATGCAAAAACAAGTATATAAAAGTTTTTAAAAATATAAAAAAACAAAAAGATCTAAAAATTCAAATCACCCCATTTCCCCAATTTACAAATAAAAAGCATCAGTATCGCCAACATCCAAAAAATGCCCGCACTTTCCCACATGGCAGAATGCCAGATCAGTCTGTGTATGAACTGGGGAACCGCCCAGTATTGTAAAATACCTAGCTGAATTTGCTAGCCTGGAAAAGCTGAGTAATTCTCCATGCTGTAGCGTAGCTAGACAGATTTGTCATTCAGGGTCCAAGAAAAGGTGGGTGAACACATTATGTAGAGCTGTAGTAGGGACTGCTAAATACTAAGCAAACCTAAATAAATCCTTCTTCTCATTCCCAAATAGTGCCATAGCAAGCCAGATTTGATTTTCAGGATCCTGGGAAAGCTGGGTTACTTGTACTACGTAAGGGTAACATTATATGGATAGTGTGTACAGTTCTAAAAGACTTGTAAACCAGGCAGGGTGATAGCCAGTCTTTATATGTGGATTTATCTGCTGTAAGTTTATGTTATGGTCTTTTATTGTAGGGCTGTGTGTCTCCCACCTGGAATCAGACGGGCACTGTAAGTGGCAGGCTTTCAGCAAAGCATCCTGTAAGTGTGTGATATGCTCCTTCATAAGACACCATAGCAGGATAGGTGATCAATTTAAGGTCCAACACTTGGCACTCCCGTCGATCAGCTGTTTGATGGGGCTGCAGCGCTAGTGCAAGAGCTGCGTCCTCTTCAATGTTTACCTGAACGCCATTTAGATTGTAGCGGCGGTGCAGGTTAATGTCAGCTTCCTCTCCTGGTCACTTGAATGGGATAAAGAGTTGTAATTATACTGTACCTCCACTACAATGTGGACAGTGTGCAGGTTTACACTGAAGAGGACACATCCGTTAGCGCCGCAGCCCATTCAAACAGCTGATCGGCGCCGGTGCTCAAAGTCGAACCTCCACCAATCTGAAATGAATGACCTATCCTGAGGATAGATCATCAGTTTGATGAAACTGGAACACCCCTTTAATCGTGAGGGCAGGGTGGGCATTCAGAGAAGGCAATCTGTGTCCATGTTCTTTATAATAAAAAAGAAAAAAAATGTATCCTTAGTGCTATCAGCGTTTGTGCCTTCAAAACCCTTAGGCCCGAGTCACACACAGGCTGAGATTTACTAATGTGTCTGGTCCAGGAATCTAAAAAGTGTCACAATATTACAAATAGGGCTTCTGCAACTTTTTTCAACTTGCTCAAAAAGGTGGTAGGCTTAGGCTACTTTCACACTAGCGTTTCTATTTTCCGGTATTGAGATCGTCATAGGGGCTCAATACCGGAAAAAAAACGCTTCCGTTTTGTCCCCATTCATTGTCAATGGGGACAAAACGTAACTGAAGAGAACTGAGTGCTGCAAAATGCATTCCGTTCCGTTTGGTTGCGTTCTCATACCGGACAGCAACCCACAGCAAGCTACGGTTTTCTTTCCGTCATGGATGCGGAGCAAGATGGATCCGTCCTGACACACAATGCAAGTCAATGGGGACAGATCCGTTTTCTCTGACCGAATAGAAAACGGATCTGTCCCCCATTGACTTTCAATGGAGTTAATGACAGATCCATCTTGGCTATGTTACAGATAATACAACCGGATCCGTTCATAACGGATGCAGACATTTGTATTATCGTGATGGAAGCGTTTTTGCCAATCACTGCAGATCCAGCAAAAACGCTGGTGTGAAAGTAGCCTTAGTGAGAGAGACTTAGAAGGGAGCATGGACAAATATGCAGTATTCTGCACTGAAACTTTTTCTCAGAGTAAGCCGACCAGTAGTTGGTATAGAGTCGGAGAAAAGTGTCTATTCCTGCAGCAGATTTATCGTCCAGCCTTAGCCCCAGTGATAAATCTGGTGCAGGTCTACACAGCTTACACCATTTATAGGGTTAGTAAATCTGCTGCACATTTTTTTCAGTGTTTTTCATACCATAGACTTTTATTACATCTACAAGATATGACCATGGAACAAGAAAGGCATTCAGTATACCATATATCAGTTATACAGCAGCAACACTCTCCTTTGTAGGATTAGGATATAAGATTATCCTATTCAACCATATCCACTGTATAACCCCCCCCACTGGGGAAAATTTATGTGTCATTTATATCTTTCTCTTGTAGAACATCCAAGGCGTTTCCAAGTTTTCAGTTCAGTTTGAGACGCAACAACCCATAGAAGGTGACAGTAAAAAAATAGTGCATATACTGTAAAATATATGATAAAACTGACAAGTACCATTATTTGGGATTGGCATGCAGCTGAAAATGGTGCACGAACAAGCGCCATATTTATAAATCTTCTAGCCACCATTTTTAGTTGTAGTTGTTTATCCAGTTTGAGGATATGGCTTAATTTCTACCAAATTCATAAACCTTGTGATTTTGATTTTTACACCAGGCAGCCTACAGCAGGTCAGACCCGGATTTGTATTGTGCATTGTATACAGCACTAAGAAAACCACAGTTTCCATAGCTGTTCTACTAGTTGTAACAGCTCCATTAGGGTCCATTCACACGTCCGTATAATGTGTCCGCATCCTTTCCGCATCCGTTTCTGCAATTGTGGACAATTATGCGGATAGGATGCGGATCCATTCATTTCAATGGGTTCTGAAAAAATGCGGACAGTACACCGTGTGGTGTCCGCATCCGTGTGTCTGTTCCGACTGTCCGCATAAAGAAATCCTCCTGTCCTACTTTTCTCCCGAATTGCGGTCCGTAGCACAATGAAAGTCTATGGATCTGCAAAAAATGCGGAAGAAGTATTTGCGGATTCCGTTCCAGGAGGGGAGAAAAAAAAAAAAAAGTACAGATGTTATTCATCCTTCCGTTTTTTGCGGATCCGCAAAAAACGGATGACATATAGATACATTCTTTCCGTTTTTTACGGAAAAACGGAACGAATGTCCTGGAAAAACTGAGTTATTTTTGCGGAACAACGGATCCGCAAAAAACTGACTGTTTTCCAGGATGTGCACAAATATGGACGTGTGAATGGGGCATTAGATTGATGATACTTTGGCATCTGAAAATGATCTATTTTTTAAATATATTGGGGGACATTTACTAAGACTGGCGATTTAGAAGCCGTATAAGTCCATGTCCGCTACTGCTTGAGGAATCTAAGTTATCTAGAGGCGCCGGCCTTTACCAGTGGCCAGCTCCCCTTTTTCCACCGCCTTGGAAATGTGGCATGAGCAGAGAAAAGCTGCAGATTTGGCTGCAAATCCCCTTTGCGACCTAAATCTGTGACAAAAGTATGCCAAAAAGTGGTGTACTTCCCATAATAAATGACCCCCATTTTTTTTTTTTTAATTTATGGTGATGTTATTTTTAATTTTCCATGTCAATATCTATGTATTTAAAAAAAAACATAAAATCCTGCAGTTTACGCACTGACCACTAAGCCTAATAATAGGCGCCACTTCTTGGTCTGTACAAATCACTTTGCTGTAGTTATCTGCTTATTACAGGTAGGACTACAATGACAGATATCATATGGTAACACAGGATCCACCATTCACAATAGGTGATATAACAGCTTATCTGCTCCCTCCTGATCTCTGCACAGGACACAGAGCATGCCTAAAAAATTATCCCATGTAAGTCAATAGGGTCCCCTCCTGACCATTGTGTCTATAGACCATGGGACTGCAGTAAAGCGTATCTCTAAATGCTGATAAGAACTGCACAGGCAAGATGGCCGTCCCCATAATCATGTGCAGGACATAGAATAAAACAATCTGTAATTAGAAAATAAAAACAGACTCAAAGAAAAAGATATGTTTCACTATCTGGTTTTAACTGGCAGAAAAAAATTTCGGTGACACATTCCCTTGAAACTGATAGCTGAGGGTCTGCCTTTTGTAACCACCACTGATCAGCTGCTATTCCTGATGGAAACGCTGTACAACCCCTTTAACCCACGTGGTAGCCACGGTGGTACTGCCGTATTGCATGCAGCCAATGACAAATGAATGAGCAATGAGGTAGTTATGGTTGCACAAGTCCACCAGAGTTAGTGCCGCCTTTTGCAGTGTCTTTCCACTATGGCTGATAGAAGGGAGTCCCAAGTGAGGAACTGTCGGCTACAGTGTGTTATACACCCTAACAGGAGTTATGGAAAGAGAGACACTCAGGTGTGACAACCTCTTTCATCTTCAGGGAAAAGCTGGTGAATAGGAAAATATCATATTTCTTGCTCATCTGCTGATGTCAGTTATAGCTGTGTATTTGGGTCAGTAATATAACTAACTTTCTATGAATATACAAGTCATATTTAATTTAAAAATCCTTTCTGTATGACAGGGAAAAACAAGGAAACCATTACCATTAACCCAAGGTCCATGTTCGTATCAACAAAGGGCCATTCACTCCTTGCAGCAGGTAAGCTGTATACTGTATATCTGTGCTATACCATTAGATTTTTATTTTTTTTTTTTAATGACTCCAGAACTTTCATTTAGTATAAAGTATGTTACATGGCTGTGTTCATCTGATGATATGCTGGTGCCCACAAGAGGGCGACCTCTGCCTGTACTTCCTGCCCTGCTGCGTGCATTAACCGTGCTGTGACTTATTCTTCCTGAGTAGTGACACTTATGTAAATATTTGCTGTTAGATTCAGATTCATTGCAGTCACCTTGTGGTATTTCTTGCACAGCTTCCCAAGGACACAGTATCACTAATGCAGTGTATTCACTGATCAGCGTTGGGTTGTTCAGCCATTTAAATGTTTTTTTTTTCTTTTATAAATGCTCCCTATGGTATAAAATACTCAGCTTACCAGTCCCCTACTACTTCATAGTCCCCCCCACCTGACACCCAGAAATTATCCACACAGCAGTTGCCATAATATTGTATAAGTCCCCCCCCACTGCTAAAACAGCTTTGATCCGTTAAGACATGGACTCCACAATTTCTCAGAAGGTGTCGTCTGCAGGGGCGAAAAAAAAAGGCTCATGGGCCCTGGTGCAAGAGCTCCGCTTGGGCCCCCCTTCCGTCAGTGCTTTGTGGCCAGGGGCAGGGAAGCACATAGCCTTCATGCTGCCCAAAGCAGAAATGGCACCTCCCACCTTCTCCCAATGCCAGATTCTTTACCTAACCCCTTCCCTCCAGCCAGAGGTGTAAATTGACCAGCATGCACTTTCTATAATAATGGTGTCTTTTTATACGGCACAAGGGTCTTTGGGCCCCTTCAGGCTCTTGCGCCCGGTAGCAACTGCTACCACTACAGCATCCCGGACCGCAGGGGCCTGTGTGAGTGTTAGGGATATGTCACAGTGTTTAATGGTGCTGGTGGTTATAATACTCACAGTTCGGTGACTATGGCTCCCTGGGTCAGCGTGCAGTTTTGTGGAAGAGAGACACCAATCTCTTCGCGGCACTCTCTGGTCTTCAGGGCTCTGCCGGATGGTGAGGCGAGGTGTCCTTGGTGGTTTGGTATTAAGGTGTCGGTCGGCAGGGTCCTGGTATAGTTTCATGACGCCAGCGTCCTTATGGCGCAATATAAAACTGAGGAGGAAGCAGCTTGTATAAAAATAATAACTTTTACTCTTTGTCTTGCAAGGAATCCTTTACAGATTATGAGAAGTTCAACTGGATATTAGGCAAAGGATAGAGATGCTGCAGGAAAGGTCCTCCATAGGCTGGTTACTAGTTGATGCTTGTATAGAGGGAGAGAGCATACTTCCTTATGATAATGATAATCCATTTATGATAATCCACATATGGTAATCCATTTATGATAATCCACCTGATTTAGGTCTAGTTTAAAATAGTACAATATAGTTTCAATTAGAGCTGGGCGATATGGCCAAAAACAAAAATCTCGATTTTTTTTTTTTTTTTTTAATTTTGGACGATTCACGATTTAAATCTCGATTTTCTTATGTTATTAAAAATATAAAAAAATAAATAAAAAAAGCCTACTGTGCCCCCATCAAACCTCACATCAGCCCACTGTGCCCCCATCAGACCTCACATCAGCCCACTGTGCCCCCACCAGACCTCATATCAGCCCACTATACCCCCATCAGACCTCAGATCAGCCCACTGTGCCCCCATCAGACCTCACATCAGCCTACTGTGCCCTCATCAGACCTCACATCAGCCCACTATACCCCCATCAGACCTCAGATCAGCCCACTGTGCCCCCATCAGACCTCAGATCAGCCCACTGTGCCCCCACCAGACCTCACATCAGCCCTCTATACCCCCATCAGACCTCAGATCAGCCCACTGTGCCCTCATCAGACCTCAGATCAGCCCACTGTGCCCCCACCAGACCTCACATCAGCCCACTATACCCCCATCAGACCTCACATCAGCCCACTGTGCCCCCATCAGACCTCAGATCAGCCCACTGTGCCCCCATCAGACCTCAGATCAGCCCACTGTGCCCCCATCAGACCTCAGATCAGCCCACTGTGCCCCCATCAGACCTCAGATAAGCCCACTGTGCCCCCATCAGACCTCAGATCAGCCCACTGTGCCCCCATCAGACCTCAGATCAGCCCACTGTGCCCCCATCAGACCTCAGATCAGCCCAGTGTGTCCCCATCAGACCTCAGATCAGCCCACTGTGTCCGCATCAGACCTCAGA
This sequence comes from Rhinella marina, assembly GCA_900303285.1. NCBI lineage: Eukaryota > Metazoa > Chordata > Amphibia > Anura > Bufonidae > Rhinella > Rhinella marina. Next base: position 59,820 of record ONZH01001719.1, read on the forward strand.
TCAGCCCACTGTGCCCCATCAGACCTCAGATCAGCCCACTGTGCCCTCATCAGACCTCAGATCAGCCCATTATGCCCCATCAGACCCCACATCAGCCCATTGTGCCCCATCAGACCCCACATCAGCCCATTGTGCCCCATCAGACCCCACATCAGCCCAGTGTGCCCCCATCAGACCTCAGATCAGCCCACAGTGCCCCCATCAGACCTCAGATCAGCCCACAGTAGTGCCCCCTTCAGACCTCAGATCAGCCCACATTAGTGCCCCCTTCAGACCTCAGATCAGCCCACAGTAGTGCCCCTTGAGACCTCAGATTAGCCCACAGTAGTGCCCCCTTGAGACCTCAGATTAGCCCACAGTAGTGCCCCTTCAGACCTCAGAACAGCCCACAGTAGTGCCCCTTCAGACCTCAGAACAGCCCACAGTAGTGCCCCCTTGAAACCTCAGATTAGCCCACAGTAGTGCCCCCTTCAGCCCTCAGAACAGCCCACTAGGCCACCATAAGAATAAAAACACCAATAAATCTCAACACTGACCAAACGTAATAATAATGTACAAATTTTATTAGAACAAAATAAATAACATATACAGACAAATCAGAGGCAGAGAAATAGTAGCAGCAAGGAGATCATAGGAGAAAAGCAGGGACATGGTGTGTGACCACCAACCTCCATCAAAGACACACGTAAAGAAAAGAAAGAAAAATGACCATGTGTAAAAGCAAAAACTGGCATAACCCAGAATTGAATTAACACAACAAAAAGTGCATCACACAGTCAAAGAGAAAAAAAAAGGAATTACCAAGCAAAGGTGTCGCAGAAGGAGGGAGAGAGTCACACACCACACCACAGACCCAACGCCGTTTCGCCACTCAGGCTTCTTCCGGGGAATAGCCTGCCCCATCAGACACCACATCAGCCCATTGTGCCCCATCAGACCCCACATCAGCCCAGTGTGCCCCCATCAGACCTCAGATCAGCCCACAGTGCCCCCTTCAGACCTCAGAACAGCCCACTAGGCCACCATAAGAATAAAATAAAAAAATCCCTTACCTGTCCTGCGCCGCGGCTCCACTCCAGGTCCGGCGCTCCTCAGTCTTCTCCCGGCGTGCAGTGCAGCGTCAGGTCAGAGTGCGCGCACTACATCCTGACGCTGTACGCGGTCAGGACAGTGCAGCGCGGCCCCGGAGAAGAAGAGGAACGCCGGACACCGGAGCGGAACCGCGGCGCAGGACAGGTAAGAGATTTTTTTAATTTTATCTGGCGGGCGCCATTTTAGGAAAATCGAGTTCACAATTTTCCTAAAAAATAAAATCGTGAGGCTTTCAATTGTCGAATTAATCGAATTAATTCGATTAATCGCCCAGCCCTAGTTTCAATCTTTCATATAAGCAACCCCACAGGGCGGTATCCCTGGATGGCAGGCATTAGTTCCTCTGCTCCATTGTTTACTGGGTGCCTTAAATATACGGATATCAGTCTACAGTTCCCGGAGGGCACAAGTGGGCACAACATACAACTGGACGTCACTAGTTGTGTAAAGACGTGTGTAGGTGCTGGAAGCCAAACCTCACACACACAGATGCCAGCAAAGTCCAATAAGCAATAATTCAGCTGTTACCTAAGCTGGTCTTCCTTCTATCCAGATAAAGCTTGGTTCCTAGTGGCTTAGATATGGTGAGTGCCAAGGGCAATCTGACTTGGCCAGGGTCAGATAAAAATGGCAGCCTCAGGTTGGATGAACTCCTGTCTCTCCTCCTGCACTCGTCTTGAGATCTTTTTCTGTACTACTCCATACTCAACTGAACTCCCTTGCTACACTGGTTCTAACCAGTCACATGGTTGTATCTATGAGGAAACAGCACCATCTAGTGTTGGAATGGTGAAATAATTTATCTCAGCCTAAATAGGTTTTTCTTGCAGCTTCAGATAACAAGATAATAGATACAGTGACATGGCTATAATGAATACAAAGTTTGCTGTGTCCTTTCACATCATATGTGGGACGCTGCACCACTGCACCCCCTATAGGTACGTTCCTAGTCCTCTGGTGTCTGGCATCAAGACATTAGCAGAAGATTCTTTGGGTCCTGTAAGTTGTGATGTGCGACCTCCATTGATGAGATTGGTTTTTTCCAGCGCATCCCACAGATCGATCAGATTGAGTTCTGGGGAATTTGGAAACAAGTCACCGCCTTGAGTCATGTTCCTCAAATCATCCTCAAACTATTTTTGCAGTGTGGCCGGGAGCATTATCCTGGTGAAAGACTGCTATTGAGGGGGTTACTAGCCATCCACATGATGTGAAAGAAAACGTAAATCATATGACTAGGTTATCTTCATCCATTGCTCTGGGGTTCAGTTCTGATGAATCACGTGTCCATTCTGGAGGTGGACAGAGCACTCAGACCTGTCTGTAGGTCTATGCAGCCTCATTCCCTGTGTGATCTGACACTTTTCTATTGTAGCCAGCATTACATCTTTCAACAATTTGTGCTGTAGTAGGTCTTCTGTGAGATCAGACCAGATGGGTTGTCCTTCCTTGGACCACTTTTGGTAGGTACTAACCACTGGATACTGGTAGCACACCACAAGACCATTGAGATGCCTTCATCCAGTTGACATCACACTTGGGTCTGCTCCAGAGTCGATGGGATCCTTACGCTTCCCTATTTTTCCTGCTTCCAATTGCTGCCAATATATCAACTTCAAGTTACGAAATAATTAATGTGAGATAATCAACCATTGCATTTACTCATTAACAACCACCAGAGGTTCAGGTCCGATCATGGGTTATGTTTCTGCACATTCATGTGATTATTTGATGCTTAGTAACGTTTTTGTTCTTTTCAGACTTCTCCCAGATAGAGCTGCGTTTACTCGCTCACTTCTCTGCTGATCCAGAGCTTTTGAAATTATTTCATGAAACAGAAAGAACTGATGTATTCACCAACCTTGCTTCCCAGTGGTGGGTATAATATATACTGTACAACCTCATACACCATACGGATGAGATCTATTAAAATCCCTACTCTACTACTGAGCTGTAAATCACTGTGGTGTATATGTCTCATTCAGAAGTACCCTATAGTGCACCAAATTTGTATTATATTTTTGTTTTTGCACAGCATAGTGGTGTTGTGTGTCAAAATTTTGGTCCATGGTGTCGACATCCTTGTCAAGCAAGGCTCAAAAAGTGTCTAAGACACCTTAAATGGTATTCCCATCTGAGAATGGGCACCTCTGACCTCATCCTTCCTGGATGTGACAGACAGAGGTGGTTGGGGCTATAGAAACCCAGCCGGTTGTGTTACACGGTTTCTGTAACTTGTAAGATACGGAAACAGCATAATGCACTATGCTATTCCCATAATTCCCATTCTTTGGTATGTGAGCTGCGTAAAAAGCATAGCACTGCCCACTTGGCTGTTTCTATAACTTTTACCACCTCTGGCCGCCACATCCAAGAGGGGTATTGTTGAGGGGAAGTCCTGCCCTAGGGATGGGTTCGGTTTCCAGAGGTGGGCCCCACATCTATCAGACATCTATGGCATATCTGGTGGATAAGGGTAACTTGAATGGCACTCTGCAGGCCACGCCTACCAATTCAGCCAATGTGTCCGCCCCCAGCATGAACAGACAATTGGGCCTTGCCATTGGCAGACTGGGAACTTAAAAGGGTATTCTCATCTTAGACAATGGGGGCATATCACTAGGATATGCCCCTATTGTCTTATAGCTGAACCCGCAACTATATTGAGATCGGAAAGGGGGGGGGTCTGGCCACCACCAGGCACAGCTCCTCCACTGCTCCCATAGAAATGAATGGGAGCGCACCGCGCATGCGCGGCCACCACTCCCATTCATTTCTATGTAGCCGACGGAAATAGCCAAGCGCTGGCTCGGCTATTTTCGCCGGCCCCATAGAAATGAACGGAGGGCGGCTGCATATGCTCCATTCTTGATATAAGTAAACCCGCGCCTATAAGACAATGGGGGCATATCCTAGCGATATGCCTCCATTGTATAAGATGAGAATACCCCTTTAAAGTGGTCCTGGAAAAAATACTAAAATTTGCCCCGTTTTGTAGTCAGGTCCAAATTGATGGAAGGCAGGGCCAGCAATACTATATTGTGGCACATTATATCACCCCAACAGAGCCAAATACCACAGTCCATCACATACTGCCAGCAGCACAAAATACATCCCCAAAAACTACTACTGGCCGGCCGTAAGGAGGGCCCAGGTGGACCCCTGGGCATTGGCCCACCGGGAAATTTCCCTGTAAGGTCTATGTCTAAAATTGGATTACCCCTTTAATAGTGCGTATACCCTTTAAGCTACATACGGTATATAATTGATACTAATGATTCCACATCATCATATTTATACAATGGAACCTCTCCAGAAGACCATGCTTTTGAGTAGACCACCCCCATATCCACCATCATATTTCCAGGAACAGATGGATGGATGGTTATACATACCGTGTTTCCCCGAAAGTAAGGCCCTGTCTTACATTAAATTTACCCCCAAAAGTCCCACCCTGCCTTACTTTCAGGGAGGCCTTACATTAGACAAAAAAAAATGACACTTTTTTTAACAATAAAATCCCTGTGTGCATGATCCCCTGCAGCTCCCCCATCCCTGTGTGCATGATCCCCTGCAGCTCCCCCATCCCTGTGTGCATGATCCCCTGCAGCTCCCCCATCCCTGTGTGCATGATCCCACTGCACCGTGCACCCCCACTCTGCCCATGTGCTGCCACCACCCACACGCAGCCCCATACACACACCCTTACGATCTCCTCTGCTGTGCCGGTGGGAGCCTTCTGCTGCAGGGGACGCTGGCCAATCAGCTGCGAGCCTGCAGGGCCGTGACGTCGCGGCTGATCGGCCAATCAGAGCTCGAGCTGATGGCCAATCAGCTTCGAGCTGCAAGGACAGTGACAGGGACGGTGAATGGCGGAGCCGGCCACAAGAAGCCCGCAGGCAGGCGAGTATGACAGCATGGAGGGGCCTGAACACATTCCCCAGCCACCCCCCACCATAGACGGCCTTACATTCCTCACAGACCCCCCCCCCCCCCCGATAGCGGCCTTACAATCGGGGGGTGCCTTACATTGGAGAACCCTGGGCACCCCCCTACCCTGCCTTACTTTCGGGGGGGTCTTATATTCGGGGAAACACGGTATATGTGCATGATGGACACATGCTGGAGAAGTCTATCCCCTAGAAGAGGTTCCCCTATAAATGGCCTTTATATCCTGTCCCTGAGCGTGAACCTATTGTAGCAATAGTACGGTAGGTGCAGAGCAGCCGCAACCTGGTCCGAGGTCGGGAGAAAGCACTTACAGTCTAAGGCAATTATCATCTTGTATGGCTGTGGAGCATTTGTGACATTTTAGTTGCTAAGGGACTAATAACCCAAAGCTCGCTGTCAGCAGGACAGACAAATGCAAGAGCGCTTGTCCGCTTGTGAGGTGTGATGGCGCAGAGTTGCTTTGCTGATTATATTTTTTTCCTATATATATATTTTATATGTGTGCGTAGATGGTTACGTGTTTTTCCTCCTGTGCCTTACAATTCTCTGTCCATCTCTTTACCGAATATCACAGAATTACTAAATTGCCAGGAAAATAGCAGCCGATCCGTACAGTCAATTTGCTGACCACACGGTAATGATTGTAAGCTGCAGTCCAATTCCAATGACTATCATCTAAAAGCTAAAATATTTTTCAAGTCTGAAAGATGAATTTGTCTCTCTGAATGTGCAAATGAATAAAAGAATGGATTGAAAAATTCTCAAAAAAATCTCCCTGCTGTTTGTAAGATAATACCAACAATACTAGTGCATAGATGGAAGATGTGGAGGGGGCACAATTCCCTAACTAGTCCTCTGGTATTTTTCATTCGGAATTATACAGGGTGGCCCATGAAAAAGTAGTATGACAAGATGAACGAGCAAGCAGACTGTTTTTTTTTTAATTATCCACAAGTCACAAAAGCTGAATGCTGAAAGTGATCCCCGTTTACCTCTCTGCATCTTTGGGTATGTTGGATTATGGTGGCTGATACTGCTTGTGATGCTGTGGATAGTGTTTGTGATGTTCCTCCAGGGGATGTGGGCTCAAGGAAATGTGAACGCGGTCCACTTTCAACCTCTTTTTTGACTTGTGGGTACCGTAATTAATAAAAACAGTCCACTTGTAAGACAATGGGTGGTAGATAAAGGTGAAGTAGAGGAGGATACTTGTATACATACAAGGTATGGCGGTCTGCGTATAATGGATGTGGATATGTGAATATATAAACTTACTGAGATAATTTCATCTGTCTGCTGGAGTACATGGTAAATAACCTAAGAAAAGACAATAATGATTTCTTTGGATAATGACTGCTTTATTCAAACAGGAGAGTACAAATGGACGTACAAGAAAACATAAAGTTGCATACCATTGTGTGGACTTTTGGGACATTCTGGGAGAAAAACTGGACTGCACAGAGGGAGGGGGGGAGGTTGCACAGGGGTTGTTTGTATTTGTTATACATGTATTTTTGGAAAACCAAATAAAAATATTTGAACTCAAAAAACAGTCCACTTGCTCGTTCATATTCTCATACTGTCGCTGGAGGCGGGCAACGTTTTCGTGGGCCACTCTGTACTACCATATTTTTCGCTTTATAAGATGCACCCGATGACAAGACGCACACCAGATTTTAGAGTAGGAAAATAAGAAAAAAATATTTTTCATCAGACCTCATATCAGACCCCCCCATAAATTTCAAGACATCACATCAGACCCCCACATCAGAACCCAATCAACCCTCCATGTCAGACCCCCATAACAGCCCTCCATGTCAAACCCCCATCAGATCTCAGGTCAGCCCACTCAGCTCCCATCAGACCTCAGATCAGCCCACTCAGCCCCCATCAGACCTCAGATCAGCCCACTCAGCCCCCATCAGACCTCAGTTCAGCCCACTCAGCCCCCATCAGACCTCAGATCAGCCCACTCAGCCCCCATCAGACCTCATATCAGCCCACTCAGCTCCTATCAGACCTCAGATCAGCCCAGTCAGTCCCCATCAGACCTCAGATCAGCCCACTCAGCCCCCTTCAGACCTCATATCAGCTCACTCAGCCCCCATCAGACCTCAGATCAGCCCACTCAGCCCCCATCAGACCTCAGATCAGCCCACTAAGCCCCCATCAGACCTCAGATCAGCCCACTCAGCCCCATAAGAATAAAATAAAAAAACTCTCTTACCTCTCCTGCACCGCGGCTGCGCTCCGGGTCCAGCGCTCCCCTGTCTTCTCCTGCCGGCGCTGCACTGTCACCTGACTGCGTGCTGAGCCAGGTCATAGTGTGCGCGTTACGTCCTGACGCTGTACGGGGTAAGGACAGTGCAGTGCCAGGAGGAGAAGACAAGGGAGCGCTGGACCCGGAGCGGAGCTGCAGTGCAGGAGGCTGAGTATATTTCCCTGCTTCAGGTACCTAATACATACTAGTGAGCGCTTCCATAATGGAAGCGTTCATTAGTATACACTTTATAAGACGCACTGGAATTTCCCCCTACTTTTGCGTCTTATAAAGCAAAAAATACGGTAATTTACTGAGAATATTTAAAGAGTTATATCAAAATAGAAAAAAATGAGGATCTGCATTTTATTTTTCCAGAAACAGCACCATCTTTGTCCATGGACCGTGTCTAGTATTACAGCCTTCACCTAAATGGGGCTGAGCTGCAATTCTAGCGAATGGACGAGTGTGACGCTGTATCTGCCTCTGAATCTGATGGCTCATATAAGCCATAAATGATGAGCACTAAAATGGTAGGAGGTGGGACATTCACTGTGAGGCTCTTTTAATTTATGGTAGGCATTTCAAAGTCTAAAAAATCAAAATGCATATGGATTTGTTCTCCTGCAAGTACAAGCAAGGATAATTTCTAGCATTATACTCGTCGTTTTCTCAACCAAGTGTCCTTGGTTGTGTTGTTGTATTCAGCAGTACTAGAATATTCCTTGTCCATGGTCCTGACGAGTAATCTCTCTTGTGTGATACATTTCCCTATTCATTGAGTGGAGATTTACGAATTGTGTCCTAAATTTTGGCAGGATGAAACGAGACCAGACAAACAAAAGCTGCACCAGGTGCAGTGACCCAGAGGCTGCCGCTAAAGATGAGAATTATACTACTGTCACTAATGCTAATGGACTTGCTATATGCTATGCTTTCATATGTGTGATCAGAGTTTAATTTTGTCTTTTTGCAATGTTATGTAACCTCTGGTTGAAGAGAAAGGGTTAAAGCCCTAGATTAGCAAAAGTCTCCAGGCAGAGGCGGGCCCAGCCCCCAGGGCTTGGCTTCTTCCAGAGGCTCAATTAGTTCCTGGTGTGTGAAGCAAGGAGCCAGCCTGTGAGCAAGCTGCTAAGGGAGTAGTACGAAGTGGTGTAGCAGACAAGATTGGGGCCTAACAGCGAAAATCCAGAAACCCATCCACACTGAGATTGCTGAATGCAACTATCTTGAAGGTAAAGCAGTGTTTTAATATGAATTTGACGATTTGAGAATAAATAGGCTTAACCACACCCTTATTCTCGGAGTACAGACTTCACACACAGCTCTGCTGAGCATCTATCAAATTCATCTCCACTACAACTTCACATATGCACAACAGCAACCCATTTCTATTCAATGAATGATTTACGGCTGCAATACTGTTCTCAGCTACAAGACCCCTCTTTGTGATATCCCTGAAACTACACAGCCACTCAGCTTTCTGCCATTACTTGTCAACGTCTTCTGGTCTTTATTCAGTAATCAAACACTTACATAGACTTATAATAAAAAAACATTTTGTTCAAACTGCACAGATCCCTTAATCATTTTAAATGTCACATGGCCTTAAAGAAGAACTCCCGCAAAAAATTTTTATTCCATGTCCTGCTAGAAATGTACATGATGTAATCTGTAGTGAATGTCATTTTCTTACCAGTAGCTGAATTTTTGAGTTATATCATCCTGAAGTATCTTATCTGTGTCATGTGACTAGGAATTAGACCCACCAACTCACACAGAGACTTTTGAGTGGGCAGGAAGTCCAATGTTCTATGTATTCCTATGGGAGCCTCACTTTCAGTCTCATAGGAATGAATAAAGAAGTTACTGGCTTCCTGTCCTGGGTCAGTTGGAGGTCAGGGAGTTGGTCACATGACCCAGCTACAATAAGAAGAGAGTGGAAACTCTCAATTTCAGTCACTGATAAGAAAATGACATTCACTACAGATTATATCATGCACCTTTCTAACAGGTCAGAGAATAAAATTTTTTGCAGGAGTTCTTCTTTAACTATGATAAATGTATGATGGTAGTGATTCTCTCACACACATCCCACTTTATTAACATTCTTAAATAATTCAATAATTCTGGGAGAGAAAAAACTCATTAATCTTTACATTTTTCTTGTAAGCTATGCATTCTTTGTCTTCTCTGTCTACTACTCATCCTCGTCCCTCGCCCTCTACACATTCTTAAAGTTGCTTCCCACATACAGCGATCAATCCCTCCTTTCCGACTCTTATCTCTCAAGCATTCATTTTTCCAAAACAATCTCTAATGCTATGGCCATAGGTCTTTCTTACTCGGACACACACAGCATTAGAGTAACAAAGTCTTAACAATTCGTTTATGAACCTTTAACACAAGTGCCTTTATGATCTTTCGAGAAATATGGGCACTTTCGTCTTGCTAGTGCCATAAACTTCTTACTGTCTTGACACTGCACTGTTTTCAGACTCATCAGAACCCCCCTCAGCATGACAGGACCTCTGATTTCTACAATCTGCAAGTTCTCACTACTCAAATTCTTACAGATTGCCAGAAGGATCCTGCCCAGTTCTACAACTCCAAAAGATCCTTACTAAATTCCATCACGTCTTCTACAGCCCCACTCACAGCTTGTGGCATAACCAATGCAACCACCAATAATCCTTGATAAAAAAATATATTTACAAAGTGTGATTAAATATAGGGTAAAACAGACAAATCACATACAGAATAAATAATCAATCACATGGCCTGCCCAATACAATATGGGGGGAGGGGAAACTCCAGTCGCCATGTCCCAGCACATGTCCGACACCCCATGGTGATACAAGACAGAAATAAAGCTTCAATCACATCCTTCCTATAGTGTGTAAAAATGACCACCGCTGCTGGATTGCAGGGTGGTCATAAGCCCTGGGTATGAGCAGTGTATAATGTAATGGAAAAATCAATGAATCCAGCAAAGGAGGCAATATGGATAATCACAATACATTAGTAAGTGCCTTGTATTAACTTTCTCTACATGATAAATGCCACTTTCTGAAGTGAGACAATCACTTTAATCCTTTGGATGCCCCACATACAGTTGGAAAGTGCAAAATAAAAAAATAAAAAAGGTCTGCCATATTATACAACTGAGGGGAGATCTAATAACTATGTATAAATATATCAGGGGTCAGTACAGAGATCTCTCCCATCATCTATTTATCCTGAGGACTGTGACTGTGACGAGGGGACATCCTCTGCGTCTGGAGGAAAGAAGGTTTGTACATAAACATAGAAGAGGATTCTTTACGGTAAGAGCAGTGAGACTATGGAACTCTCTGCCTGAGGAGGTGGTGATGGTAAGTTCACTAAGAGAGTTCAAGAGGGGCCTGGAGGTATTTCTGGAGGTAATGATATTACAGGTTATAGTTACTAGAGAGGGGTCGTTGATCCAGGGAGTTATTCTGATTACCTGATTGGAGTCGGGAAGGAATTTTTTCCCCTAAAGTGAGGAATATTGGCTTCTACCTCACAGGGTTTTTTTTGCCTTCCTCTGGATCAACTTGTAGGAAAACAGGGAGAACTGGATGGACAGATGTCTTTTTTTCGGCCTTATAAACTATGTTACTATGTTACTATTTGGCAAAAAAAATATATAATATTAAAAAAACAAAACTCAAAATATATAATAAAAAAAAAAAAAAATGCCCACGCTGACCAAAACTGTCATCATACTCCATACTATAAAATTATGCATATTATATATCAAAACGACCAACAAAAAATAGGGAACCCATATAAGTCATTTATTTTAGAGTCAGTTTGCATATTTAAAAAATAAGGCTATAGTTTGAAAAAAATGCCTTTCTAAAACATTTTCTGCAGTTTTCCTAAAAAAAAAAAAAAATCTCTAAAAAATATATTAAAAAGCACCAGATGTCACATAAAAAGTCATAAAAATCAAATGAAAAAGTTAGGACTGTTAAACCATGACATGTGCTAAATCACAAAATAAAGTGTCTGCTCATTCTGGCGTTTTCAGCCCCGGTCATTACGGGTTAACTCGACAAATGCCATTGAAAGTCAAGATAACATCTGCTGCCGCTGCTTATTTAATGTGCTGTGAGTATCGAGTTAACCAGCGCTTCATCTGTACAGTTGAAAGTTGATATGCTGTCCTCCTGCAGCCTCCACTAGAGGGCGCTTTGGGGCCTACAACTGGACATTGAACTCAGTGAACTTTAACTTATTCCGAACCTTCTGAACCTGCCTACATGAGGAGCTTCACCTTAAACGTTTTAGGTTGCTGACAATGATACTAGATGTACCGGATTGTGTAATTGCGCATCCATTAGTGGAAGGCTGAAGTATCATCTTATGTCTCTCCTTTCATTTCCATATCCTTTTTATTTGTACCAAATTCATTAACTGAAGTAGCTATCTGTGAGGATAGAATAGCACAATACCAGCTGCACAGGAGCAAAGAATCCCCCCAAAACAGATGGCATCTTCTCCAACAAAGAGCCGTCTCATGTGGAGTCCATCCTTTTAACAATATGTGAGTTTAGGAAATAGCACTTGGACCCCTGCGCTTTATTTGGCCCATAACATAACTCATATCTACAGATTTCTGGATGGGGCGGTATTTCAGCTTGTATGTCTCTTCTACACTTAGATCAAAGGATCTAGCAGAATGTAATGTTTTTAGCTCGCTACCAAAGCAGCCTGATATGTCAAGCAGGAAATTGTTGATAAAGGCACAAGTAATAAATCAAGGAAAACAGAGACAGAAATGTCAAACTGTGAAATATAATGAAGTCGTCTGTGGCCGGGTATGAGAGCGTGCTGAATTGTAGCTTCTGTGATCGGGAGATTATAAAACAGCAAGAAGAAACTTAAAATTAATTCACGTTCTCAGGGGATGAGAAAAAAAATCATCCAACATTCATTGCAGTCCTTCAGGGTATCTACTGAGACCACCCGGTTGTGGTGAAGGAAAGAATGACTAAAATGACTACATACCCAAGTGGCCACATGTGCATGTGTGTCATCTTCCCATATAGAAAAGATCATAGATTGTGTTGCCTGATGGAACTCGTAGGGGGGTACTGATGAGCAAATCAACTCGTACATATTCAATTTGTTCAAAAATCTGGCCCGGCTGCTCAAGAGACTTATCCTTGATTGACAAGGCCAGACATCTCGCCTGATCCTGTCAATCGTGCGCCTGAGCTGTTCCTCCAAGTAGAGGTGCAGAGGATCTGCTACCTGAGCATTACAGGTTCTCCCACCATCTGGGTGCACCTGGAAGTGGAGCAACGCAGGCACAGTCGGCAACTACTTTGTTCAGTCAGCAGCAGCAGATGCGCCACTTGGAGCTATAACGCAGACACAAGATTGACAGGGCAAGCCGAGATGTCTGGTCCCGTCAATCATGAAGGAGAAGGGAATCTCTTGAGCAGCGGAAACAGCTCCTCAGTGTTTATCACCTTTCAAACAGAAAAAAACGAAATAATTTCTGAGCCAGCCTATATCTATTGGATATTATTTTTCACAGGACTCCTTAGATCTTTCGTTTGTGCCATTAGATGACAGATATACAGTAATATATTTTTTTTTAAAATAAGGAAAATCTGAAAAATTGTGAAAAAAGTATATTTTTCCTTACTTATTCCTTTTTAGAAGAGAAGACAAAACATGTCTAAAACCATTACCGTATGTTTGTACTGTGAAAATGGACGCTATGTGTGTAACTTATCTACTGGCTGGGCCACCGCAAGATTTCAAAGGACTGGAGGGCATTTTCAATTTTGGAGGCCTATTTTTCTATTGCTGGTTCTGTGGCACCAGTGATAAGCGAAGCAAGCTTCGAATCCTAGATCTGAAGTGAGTTATTCACAAAATCTCGTGAGACTTTGGTGAATAACTTTGGTATTTGATTTTTAAAGTAGAAAACCACTTTAAAGCTTGGATCCAAACTCGGCTTTGGTTCCGAGGAACCAGTCAGGACCGTAGCCAAGTTCGGATACAAGTTTTAATGTGGTTCTCCACTTTAAAAATCAAATACCAAAGTTATTCACAAAGTCTCGCAAGACTTCACGAATAACTCACTTTGTCTCATCAGAGGCCGTACATTGTAATGCTGTACGTAAGGCGTGTGCAGCATTTATCCGAAGTTCTGAGTGAAGGGACTTCAGATCACTCATCACTATATGGCACTATTGCGTTGCCAGTACAGATGCTGTACAGGGCCAAAACATTATTTAAGCTTTTTTTTTTACATTTCTTTTTTATTAATGAGAAAATAAAATAAATAATTTTTTTTATGAAAGCAAAGAGGAAAAAAAAATGGGTGTGTACGTTTGTATATTTTACACACACAAAGTCCGCTTTTTTATTTTCTGTATTTCACTTTTTATTATTATTATTATTATTATTATTATTATATTTTATTACAGTGATGCTGTGCAGGGAGACCATTTTTTCTGATCTCTGGGATACTTACTGTGACCGCAGCTATCTAATGACAGCACGGTCACACAGATCTGCAGCACCATGGGGTGCCGGCAGATCGCAGTGTAATCAGATGTTTTTATACGTCAGGTTACAGATAAGAGCTATATACATACAGTGGAGGAAATAAGTATTTGATCCCCCACTGACTTTTAAAGTTTTAATACTAAAAAATAAATGAAACGTCTCATAATTTTATGCCAGCTTTATTTTAACAGTGCCACATAGAATATCAAAAGAAAAACTGAGAAAATTACATGAAATGAGAAATAAAAAAAAAATTGCATTTCTTTGAGGGAAATAAGTATTTGATCCCCTAGGAAAACATCATTTAATACTTGGTGGCAAAACCCTTGTTGGCAAGCACAGCAGTCAGATGTTTCTTGTAGTTTTTTATAAGGTTTGCACACACTTCAGGAGTAATTTTGGCCCACTCCTCTCTGCAAATCATCTCCATATCCTTAAGGTTTTTAGGCATGCATTTGGAAACGCGAAGCTTCAGCTCTCTCCATAGATTTTCGATGGGATTGAGGTCAGGAGACTGGCTAGGCCATTCCATGACCTCGATATGCTTCTTATGGAGCCACTCCTTTGTTTCCTTGGCTGTATGTTTTGGGTCGTTGTCGTGCTGAAAGACCCTTCCACGACCCATTTTCAGTGCCCTGGCGGAGGCAAGGAGGTTGTCACCCAGGATTTTGGGATACATGGCCCCGTTCATCTTCCCGTCAATGCGGTGAAGTTGGCCTGTGTCCTTAGAAGAAAAACACCCCCAAAACATAATACTTCCACCACCATGCTTGACGGTGGGGATGGTATTCTTAGGGTCATATTCTGTATTTTTCTTCCTCCAAACATGTCAAGTTGAGTTGAGGCCAAAGAGCTCAATTTTGACCACAGCACCTTCTCCCAGTCTCTCTTGGAGTCATCAGTATGTTCATAGGCAAACTTGAGGCGGGCCTGGACGTGAGCCTTCTTGAGCAGAGGAACCTTGCATGCACTGCAGGATTTTAAACCATTACGTCTCAGTGTATTACCAATGTTTTTTTTGGAGACTGTGGTCCCAGCTGCCTTGAGATCATTACTCAGCTTCTCCCGTGTAGTTCTTGGCTGATTTTTAGCCTTTCTCATGATCAATGAGACTCCACGAGGTGATATCTTGCATGGAGCTCCAGGCCTGGGTTGATTGACAGTAATCTTGTACTTCTTCCACTTCCGAATAATTGCACCAACAGTTGTCACCTTCTCATCCAGCTTCTTATGGCTTTGTAGCCCATTCCAGCCTTGTGTAGGTCAACAATTTTGTCCCTGACATCTTTAGACAGCTCTTTAGTCTTGCCCATGGTGGAGATGTTGGAGTGTCACTGAGACTGTTTGCAGGTGGCCTTTTATACAGGTGACAATTTGGGACAGGTGTCTCTCATCCAGGTAACGACTTCACTGTGATTAGGGCGTGTCAGTGGTCTGTGGGAGCCAACATTAGTCATGGTTTTACTAGGGGATCAAATACTTATTTCCCTCAGAAATGCAAATTATTTTTTATTTCTCATTTCATGTAATTTTCTCAGTTTTTCTTTTGATATTCTATGTGGCACTGTTAAAATAAAGCTGGCATAAAATTATGAGATGTTTCATTTATTTTTTAGTATTAAAACTTTAAAAGTCAGTGGGGATCAAATACTTATTTCCTCCACTGTACAGTCATGGCCAAAAGTTTTGAGAATTATACAAATATTAATTTTTACAAAGTCTACTGCTTCAGTTTTTATAATGGCAATTTGCATATACTCCAGAATGTTATAAAGAGTGATCAGCTTAACAGCAATTACTTGCAAAGTCAATATTTGCCTAGAAAATGAACTTTATCCCCCAAAACACATTTCAACATCATTGCAGCCCTGCCTTAAAAGGACCAGCTAACATCGTTTCAGTGATTGCTCCATTAACACAGGTTTGGGTGTTGATGAGAACAGGGCTGGAGATCAATCTGTCATGATTAAGTAAGAATGACACCACTGGACACTTTAAAAGGAGGCTGGTGCTTGGCATCATTGTTTCTCTTCTGTTAACCATGGTTATCTCTAAAGAAACATGTGCAGTCATCATTTGCACTGCACAAAAATGGCCTAACAGGGAAGAGTATCGCAGCTAGAAAGATTGCACCTGAGTCAACAATCTATCGCATCATCAAGAACTTCAAGGAGAGAGGTTCCATTGTTGCCAAAAAGGCTCCAGGGCGCCCAAGAAAGACCAGCAAGCGCCAGGACCGTCTCTTAAAAGTGTTTCAGCTACGGGATCGGGCTACCAGCAGTGCAGAGCTTGCTCAGGAATGGCAGCAGGCAGGTGTGAGTGCATCTGCACGCACTGTGAGGCGGAGACTCTTGGAGCAAGGCCTGGTCTCAAGGAGGGCAGCAAAGAAGCCACTTCTCTCCAGAAAAAACATCAGGGACAGACTGATATTCTGCAAAAGGTACAGGGAGTGGACTGCTGAGGACTGGGGTAAAGTCATTTTCTCTGATGAATCCCCTTTTCGATTGTTTGGGACATCTGGAAAACAGCTTATTCGGAGAAGACGAGGTGAGCGCTACCACCAGTCTTGCTCATGCCAACTGTAAAGCATCCTGAAACCATTCATGTGTGGGGTTGCTTCTCAGCCAAGGGAATCGGCTCTCTCACAGTCTTGCCTAAAAACACAGCCATGAATAAAGAATGGTACCAGAATGTCCTCCGAGAGCAACTTCTCCCAACAATGCCTTTTCTAGCATGATGGAGCACCTTGCCATAAAGCAAAGGTGATAACTAAATGGCTCAGGGAACAAAACATAGAGATTTTTGGGTCCATGGCCTGGAAACTCCCCAGATCTTAATCCCATTGAGAACTTGTGGTCAATCATCAAGAGACGGGTGGACAAACAAAAACCTACAAATTCGGACAAAATGCAAGCATTGATTGTGCAAGAATGGACTGCTATCAGTCAGGATTTGGTCCAGAAGTTGATTAAGAGCATGCCAGGGAGAATTGCAGAGGTCCTGAAGAAGAAGGGTCAACACTGCAAATATTGACTTGCTGCATTAACTCATTCTAACTGTCAATATAAGCTTTTGTTACTCATAATATGATTGCAATTATATTTCTGTATGTGATAAAAACATCTGACAAACACACATAAAAACCAGAGGGCAGCAGATCATGTGAAAATATAATATTTGTGTCATTCTCAAAACTTTTGGCCATGACTGTATATAGTCGTGCAGCGGTAAGCAAGAGGTTAAGGAGGCAGATTTTTTGAAAGAATTCCATTTGTACAAATTGATTTGATTAACTCTATTAGGGGGGAATTGATTACGATTTACACCACTTTTCTGCTGTATGTGCACTAATATTTGTGACTTTTTAGTTCTATCTCTACTTTTTAATGGCCTTTGTTGTAACAGGTTTACTAAAATTTATGCCAGAAATTGGGCTAAGTTAGAGTGCAAATGTTCGCCCTGCTTACCAGCCATAGATTTCAATTTCTACAGCCTGCATGGATAGATAAGGATTAGACCCCTTGCCATTCAATAAGTGTCATGCATCTTCCCCTGCTAAAAATTTGCTTCCTATGCATGTGAAAAGGGCTAAACCCCATTTACATGCATAGGATGCAAATTTCACACAGAATAAAAGTGGATTTTGGCACAGGACATACGCTTAAATCCATGTAAAAAATATCATGTGAACATACCCTTAAAGGGTATGAATCACCTACTGTACGTATATTGTTTTACTAATGAAAACTGGGGCAAGTTTACATTTGAAAATACCAGCTTTGTACCAGAAAACTGGCGTACATGCTTTGCATCACATTTGTGTTTTAGACACTTATCTAACGCCTTGTGAGACAAGGGGCATCATTGGCTTTATTGCCATATCTTGTAATTATAACCATGGTTGGTTTTGGAGTTGTGGCCAGGAAATGGCCTGGGGTTAAAGGGGTTCTCCGGGAATTAAGAAAATGAAAATACTTAAATAATACTTTATTATAAATATATTCCCACATACCTCTCATTAGTTATAATGGCTCGTTTGGTCTAGGGGGCAATCATTAGGAGAAACAAAATGGCCGCCGTCCTATTAGTACACACAGAACCTGTCCTGTCCTCTACTTCATCTCTCCTCATGAACTCCATTCCTTAAGAGATTCAGCTAAAGATCTTATAATCTGTATTCGGGATCATAATCCCTGATCAGAGAGGAGGATGAGGCAGCTCTTTACCTCAGTGTTGTGAAGTAACTTGTCCTCCTGTGTGATTAGGACAGGTTCTGTGTGTACTAATAGGACGGCGGCCATTTTATTTCTCCTGATGATTGCTCCCCAGACAAAATGAGCCATTATAACTAATGAAAGGTATTTGGGAATATATTTATAATAAAGTAATATTTAAGTATTTTCATTTTCTTAATTCCCGGAGAACCCCTTTAAGGTGAAGTTTGCTTTTGAATGATTTGCTATGGCATTTTTTCAGCGACCAGGAGACGAGGCGAGGAAGCAAGGAGTGGTAGTGTTTATGATGGTGGCAGTAGTACTCACAGTTTATGGTGCACACCTATTTTTCCTCTGGGCACTGCCTGGGCTCTTTGAGTGCTCCTGTAGTTGAGGGTGCTCTTAAAGGGTTTCTGTCACCATTTTTTTCGGTATGAATCAGGCTGACATTAGAGATGTGCTAATGTCACCTGATTCCAAATATATATCTGTTTTATTTACTGGTGCCCCCATTTTTATATAAAATGAACTTTTATTTTATGCTAATAAGGCCTCTAGGTGCAAGGGGCGTTACCCCTGCTCCTAGAGGCTCTGTTGATTGACAGGCCCAGGCAGAGAAGAAACATTCCATTCACCATAGCTTGCAAGGACCTTCAATGATGTCATGACCATGTGATCAGTCACATGGTTAGGATCACACAAGCAACCTGTCTCCTCCTAAACCATGTGACTGATCACATGGTCATGACATCATTGAAGGTCCTTGCAAGCTATGGTGAATGGAATGTTTCTTCTCTGCCTGGGCCTGTCAATCAACAGAGCCTCTAGGAGCAGGGGTAACGCCCCTTGCACCTAGAGGCCTTATTAGCATAAAATAAAAGTTCATTTTATATAAAAATGGGGGCACCAGTAAATAAAACAGATATATATTTGGAATCAGGTGACATTAGCACATCTCTAATGTCAGCCTGATTCATACCGAAAAAACTGGTGACAGAAACCCTTTAATGGTTGATTGTTTGGCAGGGTGCAAGGCAGAAGATTAGGAGCAGGAGCCGGCAGATGGATGGAGACAATGAGCAGGCCCAGTTTAGTGATATTAACTGATTTTTATTGCGGATATAGGGGGACGCAGTAGAACCATTTATAAGGCACAAACCTGAGGTATTTCTTGAGCTTACTTATTCCAACAGCTGTGTACAAACAGCAACAATGTTGGTAGTAATCCTCCCTGAGTTGCACTCTATAAAAACACTTTGCAATCTTCCCAATTCAACCATGGGGCGACCCCCGCTTTACGACAGACATAATTCATGTACAAAATGGAAGCCAGACATCATTTAGTAAATGATAAACCCTAACAAAGCTAGAACCAGCCCTGTACTTCACATGGATCCAGAGATCTCCCCATTCATTGCTGTGCTAGATTTATATATCAAGCTGGCAGCTCAGGGGGTGTGTCCTTTCTCAGAGGGTGAGTCCTTTCTCCTACATCAATTTCCATGTAACTGCTACAGTTTCTAACAGATTTGAACTGACCGTGTGCGACCACCTCAGTGAGGTGGATAAAAAATAAGAAAAAGAACAAACAGCAGGTGGCGCTATACAGATACATTGTATTGAATAACTCAGTAGCTATTCTACATTTTTATTTTCATGCGATTACAAAAGTATTCAGATCCAGGTACTGGTTCTAAAAATGTACGAAATTTTTTGTGGGACAACTATTGTAAGTTTTGTTTCTTTTACAGGTTGCCCTACCTTTTATGGAAATGTCTGTTCCCTTTTTCTCTCAGAGGTAATCTCTCAGTTCAGTTGCCCTTTTCTGGCAGGATTCACCTCAGGGATGGTGCTTTCCTGGGTGAAAGTTCCTTCTTGGGCCTGTTTGCCTGCAGCAATAGCTAAACAGGTCTAGTTTCTAGCTCCTTGGGCTGAGAACTCCCTGAATCACACCAGACTCACCGGTTGATGCAACCAAAACTGGTCTGCACTAATCAGCTCTCCACCCAGGCCCACCCTCCCTCCCACTGAGGAAGGCCAGAAAATTAAGGTGTGAGACTAGTGGTGTACATAGAGAAGTCAGGGCCCCATAGCAAGGTTCAAACCAGGCCCCCACACAGGACAGAAGGATTTCCACCTAAACCCCTTTCAATGACCCTTGGGCCATTTTTTCCACTGCCTCATTTGCTAAATGTTGTTCCTTTAGCGGGTAGAGTCCTGACCAAGTTTTCACCTCCCGTAGAAGAGGAGATGATCCCAACTAAGACTAAGTGGTCTGAACTCAGTGTTCTTCTTCTGTAGAGCACACTACTGTAAATTGAACTCAATGATCTTTCTCTTATTCTGGATCGCCCAAATGAGGAGCTTCATGTTATTGTTGTTTTCCGATTGCCAACAGGGGTACTAGATGTCCTGGAGTTTAATTGCGCATCCATTAGTGGAAGTAGACGACAAATCATCTTATGTTTATGCTTTCATTCCCTTTATGTTTTCTTCCAATTCATTAATCTTGAACAAACTAGCTATCTGTATGGATAAAATAATATAATACCAGCCGCACGGGAGCAGAGAGTTCCCCCAAAACACAGATGGCCTTTTCTTTAGCGTCTCCTGCAGCTCAGAACTATCCTAGATTTCTGGCTTCATTTGCGCTAGAAAACAATTATCTTTTTCCTCCGGACTAAGGATGAGCGGATCGATTCTAAACGTACCTGATTGGCAATGAATTTGATAAAGCTTCGGATTCTTACAAATCCAAATTTTTTGTGATTCATTTCAGGCAACTTAGGGAGGGAGAGAGCGAGAGATATTGTAAGTAGGTCAACGTTCCTCTGGGTTTAAAAAATATGAACGATAGCGCATCTGATAGGCTAAGGCCCCTTTCACACGAGCGAGTTTTCCGCGCGGGTGCAATGCGTGACGTGAACGCATAGCACCCGCAGTGAATCCTGACCCATTCATTTCTATGAGTCTATGTACATGAGCGTTTTTTTTCACGCATCAGTTCTGCGTTGCGTGAAAAACGCAGCATGTTCTATATTCTGCGTTTTTCACGCAGCCCTGGCTCCATAGAAATGAATGGGTGTGTGTTAAAAACGCAACGCAACGCATTGCATCCGCATGCAATCCGCGCGTTTTTAACGCAATGCATCCGCAACGCATCCGCAACGCATCCGCAACGCATCCTGAACAAATCCGCGACGCTCGTGTGAAAGAGGCCTTAGGAAAGCTTATTTGAATATGTTTCTTAGAAATCCAGAGGGCCATTGCCTGGTCCACAATACTCTAGACTCTGCCTCTGTTGTCTTAGAGTCTTTCCAGAAAAAATAGGTGGTTAGAGGGTGTTTTATATAATTTTCAGCAGGGCAATTGAAGCAACATTAGTTACACTAGAATCAATTTGGCTCCAAACTGAACTTTTTTGAAAAATTCAGCAAATCTGAAACAAAACAAATCTCAAAAAGTTTGCTCTTCTCTACTTTGCGCATAGCAGCAGAGAAAGACAACACAAAGGAAGTCGCTGCTGTCCAATGGAACTCCCTGTGTCATGCACTGACCCCTGAGGGGGTATTAGTTGTGCCTAGAGGGCTCCTTTAATAATAATTATCGCTGTCCTTTTTTTTTTTTGTATTGCCTGCAGCATTTATTATACCTTTTTTCTTTGTAGTGTTAGCTCTAAAGATGGTCATGTCTGTAACATAATTTAGTGTCTCCTTTTTACCTTAATTGTGCATTTTTCTTCACACAGGAAAGATGTAGAATATGAAAACATAACCCAAACTGATCGAGAACAGGCAAAGCGAGTAGTGTACTCTGTCATCTATGGAATAGGTACATCTATCTATCTATCTATTGTAAGGGATCGTATCCTCTCAGGGGCTCGACATCACACAATCTCTTCAAAACACGGGGATTTTCAGGTCCAACTCAATTTTATTGGCACCAGCACACCAAAACAAACCATAAAAAATAAACACCTGCCCGGCTAGGCTCTGGCTAAACATTTGGGTTTTTCTATCTCACCTCTTAATAACACGCTGTTCACATTCAGCTTTTGTTGCGGCTTCCATCAGCCGTACGGTTCAGCCGTTTCCTGGCTGTAACCTCCACAAACAGTTCACGCCCGGGGCTGAGACCACGACAAGCCTCCCTGGCTTCAACCCCTCTCAGGTTCAGTTCCTCTCCCCAGACTGACACACTGGAGGATCCCTCCCAGATTACACCAGCTGGCCTCACCTGCAATCTCCTCAAGCCAGAGAAAAACCCTGCCCTGGAATGGGGTGGATTGGAAAGGTCCCACCGCCATCCTACCTTCCCAATCCAAATCAAATCCAGCCCAGTTATTACTAACAAAATAGCTCCAGCAACTAAGTTTGTGAAGCCAGCACCGTCTACCTGGACTTTATCCATCTCACCCAGTTGAGGAACCTCAGTGAGATGCACACCCCTTCCAGCTTTACAGTACACATCACCACACTATCTATGTCATATGTATCTATCTACTATATCTATCTACTCTATCTATCTATCTATCTATCTATCTATCTATCTATATATCTCTCTATCTATCCCAGGGATGGCCAACCTGTGGCCCTCCAGCTGTTGTAATACTACAACTCCCACCATGCCCTGCTGTAGGCTGAAAGCTGTAGGCAGTCTGGGCATGCTGGGAGTTGTAGTTTTGCAACAGCTGGAGAGCCGCAGGCTGACCATCCCTGATCTATGCAATAGGTTCACGGGCAGATTGGCCAATGCCCAGAGGGCTGCCCAAGCCCTCCTTTTTGCCGCTGGCCGGGTACATAATGATCTGAAGCTCAACGGCTGCAGTTGCCCTCCTGAACTCAACTGTATTACTATCCTCAGGACGGTGATACATTTAAATACGTGGCACGGGCAGCAATATTTTGTGCTGCACTGTGGTACATGGTTCTGCTGGGGCGGTACTTTGTGCTGCACTGTGGTATTGCAGGCCCTGTCTACTTCTGTTGTCCCTGCCGACTTGGGTTGGCCCTGCCTACTTATGTTGCCCCGTCTTCTATCACTTTAGTCCCGCCTAACAACATGGGGCCACTTTTGTTTTTAGTTTTCTTTTCAGGACCACTTTAAGTTCCCAATCTGCCCCTGAATAGGTTTCAATTAAAATGTCATACTGTTTTGTTTCTGCAAATCCTATGCAGATATGGAGGAAATTTATCATAGATTGCTGGGTAGTTTTCTGGCCACTTTTTTTTATTTTTTTTAAAGGGGTATTCTCATCTTAGACAATGGGTGCATATCGCTAGGATATGACCCCATTGTCTTATAGGTGCGGGTCTCACCGCTGGGACCCGCACCTATATCCAGAACGGAGCGGGGAGCGCTGTGCCTGGAGGACCCCGATTGTCCATATTGCTTCCTTTGCTGGCTGGATTCATTTTTCCATCAGAATATACATTGCTCGTTTCCATGGTTACGACCAACCTGCAATCCTACAGCAGTGGTCATTCTTTTTCCTGTAATGTGCAAGCACGACCACCACTGATGGATTTCAGGGTGGTCATAACCATTGAAAGGAGCAGTGTATAATGTGATGGAAAAATGAATCCGGCCAGCAAAGGAGACAATATGGATAATCACAATACATTAGTAAGTGCCTTGTATTAACTTTCTCTACATGATAAATGCCACTTACTGAAGTGAGACCACCCCTTTAACTGGTTGAGAGGCCTTTATGAGGGTAAATCACCCCAAAACAGCTAACTGCAGATAAGGTACTGGCTTAGCTAGAAAGACCTACTCTAAAGATGCTTCTTTTGTAATTTTGCATGCATGGAGGAACAGCCTTTGATTGAACGTATGTTACAGGAAAGGAACGTCTTGCAGAATGTCTGGGTACAACCCCAGCTGAAGCGCATACATTTATGGAACGCTTTCTTCAGAAGTACAGAGTGTCTGACTTCACCCAGAAAGTTATACAGCGATGTCACAGTAAAGGTACTGTACAACATGTCTTGACGTTTCCACTCTTTTCAAGAGTTGAAAATGATGGCACATCGCTAGGATATAGGAGGTGGTGGCGGCGTTGTGCTGTTCAAGGAAAAAACATTGAAGGGTGTCGCTGCATCCCTTTAATTCTGGGGTTCTACTGGTCATACCCCAACAATCATAGAGTGATGGCATATCCTAGTGAATGACTGAACACGCCATTGTCTTGTATGTCCAGCCAGCTTAATTCAGCTACATGTAGGAGAGAGTATGCTTACATGGAACTCATATGTGCAATGCATACAAGAGCCCAGTGCACCCATTCTTTCTTTGAGGGGTTGTGCATGTAGTATATATTGATGAGCTATCCAAAGGATAGGTCATCAATATCTGATCGATGGGGGTCTGACCCCTGCACTGATCAGCTGTTTGAAGAGGAGGCGGCACCCAATGCAAATGCTACTTCCTTTTCATTACACTGCCCTTCTCTTGAAAGTGCAGTGTTATTGCAAGTACTCACCCCATTCACAGAAATGGAGCGAGTACTTGTAATTACACTGCACCAATGCTGCAAAGGAAAAGAAGTACAGCTCGGGCTGTCCATATGTCCCTTTGTCATAGATACCTGTAACATCTTGGCTGTCTGCAGCCATCACTAGGGGGACTAAGGAGCTTACTGCATACTGTTTATACTATGAACTCTATGATAAAATAGTATGCAGTAAGCTCCCCCTAGTGTCAGCTGCCGGTAGCCAGAATGTCATGTACAGTGCCTTGCAAAAGTATTCGGCCCCCTGGAACTTTTCAACCTTTTGCCACATTTCAGGCTTCAAACAAAAAGATATAACATTTTACATTTTTGGTGAAGAATCAACAACAAGTGGGTCATAATTGTGAAGTGGAACGAAATGTATTGGATCATTTAAACTTTTTTTGTAATAATAAAACTGAAAAGTGGGGCGTGCAAAATTATTCGGCCCATTTACTTTCACTCCAGAAGTTGATTGAGGATCTCTGAATGATCCAATGTTGTCCTAAATGACTGATGAAGAGAAATAGAATCCACCTGTGTGTAATCAAGTCTCCGTATAAATGCACCTGCTCTGTGATAGTCTCAGGGTTCTGCATCATGAAGACCAAGAAACACACCAGGCAGGTCCCTGATACTGTTGTGGAGAAGGTTAAAGCCGGATTTGGATACCAAAAGATTTCCCAAGCTTTAAACATCCCAAGGAGCACTGTGCAAGCGATCATATTGAAATGGAAGGAGTATCAGACCACTGCAAATCTACCAAGACCCGGCCGTCCCTCTAAACTTTCATCTCAAACAAGGAGAAGACTGATCAGAGATGCAGCCAAGAGGCCCATGATCACTCTGGATGAACTGCAGAGATCTACAGCTGAGGTGGGAGAGTCTGTCCATAGGACAACAATCGGTCCAACACTTCACAAATCTGGCCTTTATGGAAGAGTGGCAAGAAGAAAGCCATTTCTCAAAGATATCCATAAAAAGTCTGGTTTACAGTTTGCCACAAGCCACCTGGGAGACACACCAAACATGTGGAAGAAGGTGCTCTGGTCAGATGAAACCAAAATCCAACTTTTTGGAAACAATGCAAAACGATATGTTTGGCGTAAAAGCAACACAGCTCATCCCCCTGAACACACCATCCCCACTGTCAGACATGGTGGTGGCAGCATCATGGTTTGGGCCTGCTTTTCATCAGCAGGGACAGGGAAGATGGTTAAAATTGATGGGAAGATGGATGGAGCCAAATACAGGACCATTCTGGATGAAAACCTGTTGGGGTCTGCAAAAGACCTGAGACTAGGACGGAGATTTATCTTCCAACAAGACAATGATCCCAAACATAAAGCAAAATCTACAATGGAATGGTTCAAAAATAAAGGTAACCAGGTCTTAGAATGGCCAAGTCAAAGTCCAGACCTGAATCCAATTGAGAATATGTGGAAAGAGCTGAAAACTGCTGTTCACAAACGTCTCCATCCAACCTCAAAGAGCTCCAGCTGTTTTGCAAGGAAGAATGGGCAAGAATTTCAGTCTCTAGATGTGCAAAACTGATAGAGACATACCCCAAGAGACTTGTAGCTGTAATCGCAGCAAAGGTGGTGCAACAAAGTATTAATGCAAGGGGCCGAATAATTTTGCACGCCCCACTTTTCAGTTTTATTATTACAAAAAAAGTTTAAATGATCCAATAAATTTTGTTCCACTTCACAATTGTGACCCACTTGTTGTTGATTCTTCACCAAAAATGTAAAATGTTATATCTTTTTTGTTTGAAGCCTGAAATGTGGCAAAAGGTTGAAAAGTTCCAGGGAGCCGAATACTTTCACAAGGCACTGTATAAATCTATGTATGAAGGAGGTTTGGAGCTCTGTATCAGAAAACCTGAGCTAAAATGACCTGGTGTTAAAAGGCAGAGATCTTCTTTAAAGGGAACCTGTCATCTCCGAAACACCCCCTGAACTAGAGTAAGCGGTGTATAGTGTAAGTGATGCTGAATCCGATTATGAAAGTTTTATCTTCATACTCACTTCCATTCCGAGGCTGTGCTTTCACAAACCTGCAGTAAAATGCACTCACTGGACTCTTCTTTGAGTCCTCTCCATTATGTGAGTGAGCACTGGAGTCCAGTGAGTGCATTTTACTGCTGGTTTGTCAGAGCACAGCGTCAGAATGCAAGTGAGTACGAAGATAAAAATTACATATTCGGATTCAGCATCACTTACACTATACACCGCTTACTCTAGTTCAGGGGGTGTTTCGGAGATGACAGGTTCCCTTTAAGGGCTTTTTTCAACGTTCAGCTTTGGTGTGATTTTGCATGTGTTTTTAAAGCAATAAACAGGATTGAAATGAAATCCTTTTTACAGCACTACGTAGCTACCTCCTCCATTTCCCAACAAGATGCTTGGTTTTCTCCTAGTCTTTATTGGTTTCTGTTTGATTTACATTGCACATGACAACCGATGTTATATCTCTGCTCACTCTCTGGAAAATGTTGTACATGTTGCCTGCCTTTACTTTGTACATTGTGCATACAGATGAAACAGATGTGTACTGTTGTTTTTCAATACAAATACAATTATAAAAAAAGAAATGAAATAAGAAAAAAATGGGTCTTTACCTGTATACTATTTTGGATGCGTCCATATATACAAGAAAATCCTACAGAATCTGTATTATGTGAACAGTGCCTAATCCAGGTCTTCCCTGCAGTATGCTGATTAATCTTATGTTAACGCCCAGAGGTATACACTGTGAGTTTTCCGTATGGATTTGCAGGTGAAAAATCCCCGGCATAGTGGATGAGGTTTTAACATGTGCAGAATATGACATTTGATGCGGATTTTAAATCAGTAGTATGTCAATTCTGCAGCAGTATGTCCCATAAGGCTTAATTCAGACGTCCGTGGAGCACGGTCCGCGAAAACCCGGACCGTGCTCCTTCTGAGGGCAGGAACGCACGGCGTCATTGGTTGCTATGACGCCGTGCGCTTCCTGAGGCCGCCGCTGTACAGTGATACACTTGATATACTGCTGGTTACGCATGCCCACCACTGCTCCGTTCTCATAGGGGACTCTGACACCTCCGTTTTCGTGATCTCAGCATTTAGATCCCTGAGATCACATTTTTATGAAGTTCATTTTTAGTGCATTGATATCAGCTCCTCTTAACCCCTTCCTCCCATACATAGTGCCTAACATACAGCATAACTTTTATTTGTTTTATATTAAAAAGAGAAAACGTCAGAAGGTAAAAAAAAAATGTACAGAGGTCAGTGATTCCATTACTGTACGTCCCTAAATTCACGCTGCTGGGTGCCCCTTTTATAAACAGGTAATGACAGACCAAGGATGCTCAACCTGCAACCTTCCGGCTGTTGCAAAACTACAACTCCCAGCATGTCCTAATAGCTGTAGGCTGTCCAGGCATGCTGGGAATTGTAGTTTTGCAACAGCTGGAGGGCCGCAGGTTGGGCATCCCTGTGATAGATGATCACTGCCTAGCACACAGCCTCAGCAATTCCACTAATAAATAGCACTATAGTATGTAATGCCCCCTACTGTCTGGAGAGAGATATTGCAGTATATTTCTATAAATTGAGAAGTAGGGATTAATGAATGAAAGGTGTTTGGACTGCTTCATCTCCTTCACTATGAGATCATTACTCTGGCTTTGAGGGGAGGGAACTTCTGAGAATGGCGGTCCACCACTGACTGCAGGAGGTGGACCAAAATTTTGGGCACAGGAGAAACAGCAGGGAGTGCTTCCAGAGAGGAAAATATAATGTTCTTAAAAACCTAACAAGTTTTTTTTTATAGCATGTATATTGCAATAATACTTCATTTCTCTATCCACTGCATAGCAATACTTTCCATGGGATAATCCCTGTATTGTAAGGGTATTTTTAAGTAACTGATTGGTTCTCCCCTTTAATTCTGTTTAACACTTTGTATAATAGTTTATAAGTTTCCCTTGTAATGAAGTGGGTTAGAGAGAGAAACCCATCCCCCAATTATGCTGATAAGACCACATTCCTGAGTGATCTCAGACATGCATGATGCACACTGGAGGAGGTGCTTACAGGTTAAAACTCTGCTACCCACCTTGTCTCAGGAGACTCCACCAGGCCTCCATCTAGATAGGATGTGAGTATGACTTGCCCTATTTCTTTTGTACACCCTGGGGTGTTGGTCATGCATTATAACAGCGGTAGACAGCCATGGGTTATAGCATGATCGACGGAGTCTCACCCCATTGGCTCGTGATGTTTATTTTCTTTTTATTCTGTATGTGATTTCTTTGTACCGTGTTTCCCCGAAAATAAGACAGTGTCTTATTATTTTTTTTTCCTAAAAAAAAAGCATTAGGGCTTATTTTCAGGGTAGGTCTTATTTTCAGTGAAACACGGTTTACAGCATGCCCCCATCAGACCCCCGATCAGCCCACTGTGCCCCTTCAGACCTCAGATCAGCCCACTGTGCCCCCTTCAGACCTCAGATCAGCCCACTGTTCCCCCTTCAGACCCCCGATCAGCCCACTGTGCCCCCTTCAGACCTCAGATCAGCCCACTGTGCCCCCTTCAGACCCCCGATCAGCCCACTGTGCCCCCTTCAGACCCCCAATCAGCCCACTGTGCCCCCTTCAGACCTCAGATCAGCCCACTGTGCCCCTTCAGACCTCAGATCAGCCCACTGTGCCCCCTTCAGACCTCAGATCAGCCCACTGTTCCCCCTTCAGACCCCCGATCAGCCCACTGTGCCCCCTTCAGACCTCAGATCAGCCCACTGTGCCCCCTTCAGACCTCAGATCAGCCCACTGTGCCCCCTTCAGACCTCAGATCAGCCCACTGTGCCCCCTTCAGACCCCTGATCAGCCCACTGTGCCCCCTTCAGACCTCAGATCAGCCCACTGTGCCCCTTCAGACCCCCGATCAGCCCACTGTGCCCCCTTCAGACCTCAGATCAGCGTGCTCCCATCAGACCCCCGATCAGCCCACTGTGCCCCCTTCAGACCTCAGATCAGCCCACTGTGCCCCCTTCAGACCTCAGATCAGCCCACTGTGCCCCCTTCAGACCTCAGATCAGCCCACTGTGCCCCCTTCAGACCCCCGATCAGCCCACTGTGCCCCCTTCAGACCTCAGATCAGCCCACTGTGCCCCTTCAGACCTCAGATCAGCCCACTGTGCCCCCTTCAGACCTCAGATCAGCCCACTGTTCCCCCTTCAGACCCCCGATCAGCCCACTGTGCCCCCTTCAGACCTCAGATCAGCCCACTGTGCCCCCTTCAGACCTCAGATCAGCCCACTGTGCCCCCTTCAGACCTCAGATCAGCCCACTGTGCCCCCTTCAGACCCCTGATCAGCCCACTGTGCCCCCTTCAGACCTCAGATCAGCCCACTGTGCCCCTTCAGACCCCCGATCAGCCCACTGTGCCCCCTTCAGACCTCAGATCAGCGTGCTCCCATCAGACCCCCGATCAGCCCACTGTGCCCCCTTCAGACCTCAGATCAGCCCACTGTGCCCCCTTCAGACCTCAGATCAGCCCACTGTGCCCCCTTCAGACCTCAGATCAGCCCACTGTGCCCCCTTCAGACCCCCGATCAGCCCACTGTGCCCCCTTCAGACCTCAGATCAGCCCACTGTGCCCCTTCAGACCCCCGATCAGCCCACTGTGCCCCCTTCAGACCTCAGATCAGCGTGCTCCCATCAGACCCCCGATCAGCCCACTGTGCCCCCTTCAGACCTCAGATCAGCCCACTGTGCCCCCATCAGACCTCAGACCAGCCCACCCAGCCCCATAACAATAAAATAAAAAACTCCTCTTACCTGTCCTGCGCCGCGGCTCCGCTCCGGGTGCTCCTCTGGCTTCTGAGGCCAGCGCTGCACTGTCACCTGACTGAATGCAGCGTCAGGTAATAGTGTGCGCACTACGTCCTGACGTTGTACGCGGTCAGGACAGTGCAGTGCTGGCCCTGGAAGCCTGTGGAGCGCTGGACCCGGAGCGGAGCCGCGGCGCAGAACAGGAGTTTTTTATTTTATTACTATGGGGCAGGGTGGGCTGTTCTGAGGTCTGATAGGGTGCCGGCAGTGAAAATATACAAGTGAGCGCTTCCATAATGGAAGCGCTCACTTGTATTCACTTTATACAGTAACGTAGATAGGGCTTATTTTTGGAGTAGAGCTTATATTTTAAGCCTACTCCAAAAACAAGGCAAAATAGCACTAGGGCTTATTTTAGGGATAGGTCTTATTTTCGGGGAAACACGGTATTATCCTATATTTAATCAGTTAGTAAATATAATTATTCACATAGCCTGCGTAAGCTTATTCATTCACAAATCTTTTGAATTCACTTGACGTTACAATCCCTTTCATAGGAAGCTCCCCATTCTTTTTCAAAATGATACCCATGTCAATATTCTCAATAATGGTTGTTGCTGTGTTGCCATGTTGTCACCTAGTTCTTTAAAAGGACACTTCCATAAAAATTTTTATTCCATATTAATATGTGAATATTCTGTGTACTTTTACTAGTGGTGATTTTAATATCCCTTGGTGCTAGATTCAACCTATTACTAAAGCATAAAGCATTCATGCTGTTGTTCTGTTTTGTAGGATTTGTGATTTCACTGATGAGACGCAAAAGACCTCTACCTCATATCCATTCAAAGAACTATGGCCTAAGGGCACAGGCAGAAAGACAAGCCGTCAATTTTGTCATCCAAGGTAAATAACTGTATAATCAGGGGGTTAGGAGGCCTGTGATTGACAGGGCCAGTAGTGTAAACGCTATCACACATGACCCTGACAATCAAATTGGAGAGGGCGCGGCAGTTGCAGAGAGCTGAGCCTTTAGGTGTAACGGTAACGCCCCCAATGCTCCTAGAGGCTCATTTGCATATAATAAAAGATCATATTTCTCAGCAATGCGGACACATATGAACATGGGACCAACACAGATGTCTTCAGCTGCCAAATGCACATGTAACAGGTCAGCCAGTGTCATAGGTAGAAAACTGCTGACAGATGCCCTTTAACAGCAAACAGAGATTATTAAAATGGTGATAAATCGAAACACAAATGTTTCATTATATAAAGTGTATATGTCATTTGCAAATAAAACAGTTATAAATGGAAACCTGGAGGCAGCAGATTATGTTAAAAAATCATTTCTGCATTCGGTTTCAGCTTTTCCTTCTGAATCGTGTTCAGTGTGGTTTTATTTTCTAGGATCTGCTGCTGACTTGTGCAAACTGGCAATGATTAAAATTTCTGCGTCAGTCACATCGTCTTCTCACCTAACGGCGAGGTTAGTAGACGTTAATATAAATGCAAATCAGTTTTACCTACGATTGTATTATTTCCGGCTAGCTACTGACATCTGTACATTCACACAATAAGGAGAGCAGTTTCAGGCGAACATGACCATTTTATGAGTGATAAATGAAGAGAATTCTTCATCCACTATGATAAATAATAAGCCATTTATTCTTATTGAGGCAAAAATATATTTCCAGCATATCGCGTTCTTGTGTATGAAGATCGTTTAGGGTGGGTTCGCCACCCACCCAAACAGAACCTATAACAGAATGCCATAGCATTATGGCATTGTGTTATAGGTTCAGTTTATAACGGAATATAACGGAATTCCTGGACGGAATCCAAAACGGAAGCCTTTAAGAGGAATTCCATTTTAATCTGTCATAATACAAGTCTATGGGCAAGCATAACGGATCCGTCTGGTTTCCTGTCGACAGGACTTTTTTTTTTCCGTCATGCATAACGGAAACCAGACGGATCCATTATGCTTTCCCATAGACTTCTATTATGACGGATCAAAATGGAATTCCTCTTTAAGGCTTCCGTTTTGGATTCCGTCCAGGAATTCCGTTATATTCCATTATAAACTGAACCTATAACAGAATGCCATAATGCTAGTCTGAACACACCCTTCCCCCGAATATATCTTATACTGAAAAACCTGAGTGACATTAAAGGGGTTTTCCGGGATTTTACTACTGATGACCTATCCTCAGGATAGTGTTATGGTGTACAGGCGGCACTCCGTTTTAGGTAGCGGTGCACGTGTCTGTGGATGGCGTCCAAGATAATATTATGAAGAAAAGACCGGCACTCACTGAAATTCCTTTATAGAAGATGCTGCTTTATTGCCACATTAGTTGTGACGCGTTTCGGCACTAACCGTGCCTTCTTCAGACATAATAAAACTTATTAGCATCTTCTATAAAGGAATTTCAGCGAGTGCTGGTCTTTTCTTCATAATATTATCTTGGACGCCATCCACAGACACGTGCACCGCTACCTAAAACGGAGTGCCGCCTGTACACTATAACACTATCCTGAGGATAGGTCATCAGTATCTGATTGGTGGGGGTCCGACACCTGGAACCCCCGACGATCAGTTGTTTAAGAAGGCACTGGCGCTCCCGTATGCACCGCAGCCTTCTCTTAGCTTTTCCTAGGCCAGTGACGTCACGTTCATTGGTCACGTGGCCTAGGAGCAGCTCAGCCCCATAGAAGTGAATGGGGCTGAACACGATACCAAGCACAGCCACTGTACAATGTATGGCGCTGTGCATGGTGAGCTGAGAGAAGGTAGCGGCGCTCGCAGGAGTGCCGGTACCTTCTCAAACAGCTGATTGGTGGGGGGTCCCGGGTGTCCTGAGGATAGGTCATCAGTAATAAAATCCTGGAAACCCCCTTTAAGTATAAGGCTACTTTCACACCTGCATCAGCAGGAACGGAACCGTTTGCCCCTAATGCATTCTGAATGGATAAGGATCCATTCAGAATGCATCAGTTTGCCTCCGTTCCGCCTCCATTCCGCTCTGGATGCGGACACCAAAACGCTGCATGCAGCTTGACCGAGCGGAATGGAGGCGGATCCGTCTCCACTCCAATGCAAGTCAATGGGAGCGGATCCGTTTGCTAATGCACAATAGCAAACTGATCCGTTCCCCATGGAACTTTCAATGGAGATCAGAACGGATCCGTTTTGCCTATGTAAAAGATAGGCAATGCGGATCCGTTCTCAACGGATGCGAACGAATGCATTTGCGTACGGATCTGTTCGCAAGCGCATTGCGTGCGGATCCGTCCAAACGCAGGTGTGAAAGTAGCCTAACCAAAGGGATTGTGCCAAGTTTTAAAGTGATCCCCTATTTACAAGATAAAGGGATAATTGAACTGAATTGCGGGGGTCCGACTGCTAGAGTCCCCAAGAACAGAAACTCAGTTTGACTATCCTAATGAAACAAGTGAAACCCACACCCTTCTCTATGTACTGATCCATTAGTTATACCCTATCCTGTGGATACTGAATATGCCTACTGTATATGTATACTGTACCTACTATACTGTATATTCCTTCTACAAAGTATTAGACTGACTGGCACCCCACAATCTTGAGAAGGTAGAGGGCTCCGCAAATAGATGGAGGGGCAGGTCCAATAGAGAGGAAGGTAACATGCCACTCCATTCATTTTGGAGGGCCCCATGAGGTACAGGGCCCCAAATATCATGATCAGTTGGGGTCCCAAGGGTCAGACTCCCACTAATCTAATAGTTTTCTCCTGTTCTGTGAATAGGGGATAACTTGATATAACTGGACTTCCCCTGCTGATAGGACTTTCTTTTGCGTCCTGGATAACGGAGACTAGACGGATCCGTGATGCTTGCTCCTATATGTCGATTATAACGGGTCAAAATGGAATGCCTCTGAATGTTTCCGTTTTGAATTCTGACTTACGAATTCCGTTATTTTCCATTATAACCATGTTATAACAGAAAGCAATAACGGAATTCATAATGCTGATGTACAACTTTTGCCCAGCTTTTATGACAACCCCTTTTATGCTGGGTGTTGCTTCCCACTTTCTAGTCACCTAGATGCTGCCGTTGCTATTGACCGTGGTACCTAAGTGGTTAAACGGCCAGGATCTGAGTTGGCTATACGAACACAACAATTATCACTCATACGCAGATGAATAGACCTTTGAATGACAGAAGAGGATGACTCACAAATTAATTTTCACCAGAGTTTATTTTAGGGATAATACTGAGAAACACATGATTATTAGATTAGAAAAATGCTGCATTTAGGCAACTTAGATAAAAGGATTAATGTAGGGGTGTAGCTATAGGGGATGCACATGGGCCTGTTGGCTAATGGTGCCTAATTGCCGCTCTGCCACATAAGAAGACGCTGATATTATAAATAGCACATGGTAGGTGGAGGACCCTGCTAGATATTTTGCACTGGGGACGAGAATCTCAGAATAAGGCCCCATTCACACGTCCGTGTTTTGCGGAACGCACATAATAGAAATGCCTTTTCTTGTCCGTGTATTCGGACAAGAATAGGACATGTTCTATTTTTTTCGGGAGCCGCGGAACGGAAGTGCGGATGCGGACGGCACACTTTGTGCCGTCCGCATCTTTTGCGGCCCCATTGAAATGAATGGATCCGCATCCTATCCGCATAATTGTCCGCAAATGCGGAAACGGATGCGGAGAGTATGCGGATGCAAAATACGGACGTGTGAATGGGGCCTAAGGCTTCATTCACACGACCGTATTTTGTTTCCGTGTCCGTTCCGTTTTTTTTGCGGACCGTATGCGGAACCAGTCATTTCAATGGGTCCGCAAAAAAAACGGAAGGTACTCCGTGTGCATTCCGTTTCCGTATGTCCGTATTTCCGTTCCGCAAAAAAGATAGAACATGTCCTATTCTTGTCCGTTTTGCTGACAAGGATAGGCATTGTTACAATGGATCCGCAAAAAAAATGGAAACACGGATGCCATACAGAACGTCATCCTTTTTTTTTTGCGGATCCGCAATTTGCGGACCGCAAAACACATACGGTCGTGTGAATGAAGCCTTAGGGATCATGCACACAAACGTATTTTCTTTCCGCGTCCGTTCCGGTTTTTTTGTGGACCGTATGTGGAACCAGTCATTTCAATGGGTCCGCAAAAAAAACGGAAGTTACTCCGTGTGCATTCCGTTTCCGTATGTCCGTATTTCCGTTCCTGCAAAAAAAATAGAACATGTCCTATTATCGTCCGCATTACGGACAAGAATAGGACTGTTCTATTAGCGGTCAGCTGTTCCGTTCCACAAAATACGCAATGCACACAGATGTCATCCGTATTTTCTTCGGATCCGTTTTTGCTGATCCGTTTTTTCATACGGTCGTGTACATGCATGAGGACTAAGGCTTTTGTCACATGACAGTTTACTTTGCGGATAGGATGCGGACCGATTCATTTTAATGGGTCAGCAAAAAACACTGTGTGCTGTTCGCATCCGTATGTCTGTTCCTTAGCCCGCAAAAAAAATAGAACATGTCCTATTCTTGTCTGTTTTGCGGACAAGGATAAGCATTGTTACAATTGCGGACCGTAAAACACAACGTTCGTGTGAAAAAAGCCTAAGGTAGAAGACCTGTGAAATACAGCAAGAGAGCCTGCCATGCTCTCAGTTCAGATGGTTTTTTATGATGACTGGAGAATTAATCATGGATGCTTGAAAACTACATGCATGAACAGTGTCGGACTGGGACACCTAGGGCCAGACAGTAAGATTAATTCTGGGGGCCCACTGTACAGCGACCTGCAAATATTACCTTCTTACACAGAGGCAGACAGCAACAAGACACTACAAGGTGATTGATTATGGGGGTCTCTGCAACCGTCTATAATAAGAAACTGGATAGTCTACCCAGGTTTTCTATATTGATATAGGTTATTTGAGTTGCTGTGCTGGTGGACTGGGGGCCCACCTTTATCAGGGGCCCACTGGGGGATTCCCCTGTGGGCCAGTCCAAGCCTGTCTACGAGTGACTTATACCTCCCAACTTTGTAAAGAGACAAAGAGGGACACATTGTGCCGCGCGGCAAATTTTTTCAGCACTAGGCCACGCCCCTAACTCCGCCCACTATAAGCTAATCTCACCCAGTCCCCTTACTGCACGGGGATAATAAACACAGTGAAGTCACAGTACAGGGATAATAAACATAGTGATGTCACAGTACAGGGATAATAAACACAGTGATGTCACAGTACAGGGATAATAAACACAGTGATGTCACAGTACAGAGATGATAAGCATAGTGATGTCACAGTACAGGGATAATAAACACAGTGATCTCACAGTACAGGGATAATAAACACAGTGATGTCACAGTACAGGGATAATAAACACAGTGATGTCACAGTACAGGGATAATAAACACAGTGATGTCACAGTACAGGGATAATAAACACAGTGATGTCACAGTACAGGGATAATAAACACAGTGATGTCACAGTACACGGATAATAAAAACAGTGCAGTCCCTCACAGAAAGTTAAAAAAAAAAATAAAAACCTTATACTTACCTTTTTCCTAGCAGCAGCATCACCAGCAGGAGATCTTCTTCTCTTGTCTAGAGGGGGCGGAGACAATGCTGACTGACGGCCGGCCCCGCCCCCCGCCCAGACATGAGGCACAGATAGCAGAAGGTACGGAGAGAGCTGCAGGGGGGAGGGATGAAAGAAGCAGGCAGCCGATTCCGGCTGTCTGCTTCTTCTTGCAACAGGCAACTGTCTCTGCGTCCTATGGACGCAGAAACAGCTGCCAGAGACCAGGACATACCTCCCCCGTACCGGGACAGCGGGACAGCCACTGCAATCCGGGACTGTCCCAATGGATCCAGGACGGTTGGGAGGTATGGTGACTGTTTTCAGCACACATCTGTGCGTTACATGGACAGCTCATTGATTGCAACAGTGTAACGCTTCATTTCTCCTGTGGAGGCGCTGCAGTACTCCGCAGATTATAGGTGATTGCCTGGGGGGACCTTACAGCAGGTCACCCTCTGATCAAGTTATGGTCAGGAGACCCTTCTAAAAAATGCATTGTCCAAAGCTGAGAATCCTCTGGAGATGCAGACATTAGTGTTCCTTTTATAAAAGCTCTGCAAATGAGAAATTATTCTAAGTTTCCAAATAAGTGGGAGGTTTATGCCACATTGATGCACTCACATGACCATGTTTTCTGAATAAATAGGCCCATGTACCATCTGCAGTTAGTAGAAGCTGTGAGTGTTTTACATGACACAGATGTGAACCCCTGTACCTTTTCCGAAGCCTGAGAGTACACGCCCCCATGTGTATCAAGCTGCAGGAATGATGCATAATTTAAACATTGCCTGATTAACGAACATATGTCATCCCTTTATTACCGTAAGATCAGTAACTCCAGGAATAGCCGTTTAAGCATTTTGTCTCCCAGTTAATTGCAGCAGTTTCTTCCAGGCTTATTGCTCAGATTCATGATGAATTGTTGTTTGAAGTTCAAGATGCTCAGCTACAAGAATTTGCAGGTCAGATCAACAGTGTGCAATGATAAAAACATGTTCAAAGCGCCTTTCAAGTAATTAGATTATATCTGATCAGTGGAGGTCTGACTCCTGGCACCCCGCCAATCAGCTGTTTGAAGGACCTTGGTGTTCGGGTGAACGAGTCCTTTAACATAGCTACATGGGTTGAAAAAAAGACAGGTCCATCAAGGTGAAGCTTTTTCAGACCAATTATACAACATTACCCATTACTCAGGCTACTTTCACACTTGCGGTAGCCTTTTCCGGCAAACTGTTCCGGATGGGGGCAAAGACTGCCAGATCCGTGCTACTGCTAGTCCACTGTGCTGCTGGAAGTCCGCTACGGCCCCTTTCACTATAATGGGGGCAGGCTGGAGGTCCGGCCGCAGCACAAAAACATGCCGAGAGGTGACCAGACAAAAACCGCAGCATGTTGTAGTTTTTGTCCAGCCGCCTCTCGGCATGTTTGCTATGCTGCGGCTGGACCACTGGCTGGATTCCAGCTTCATTGCTCCATGGCCTTCTCCTACTGACGAGTGTAACAGGACCACTGCAGCCAATTACTGGCACTAGGGGTGACCTGTCACCCGTGTGGCATGTGATCGAGTAATGTACCACATGGGTGACAGGTCACCACTGTGGCCAGTGATTAGATTTTTTAATGCTCTTTACATTCAAATATTTTACATACCACAGATGTCAAACTTACCGGCTAGTAGTTACACGTTCCATCTTTTTAACTTTCTTACATATTGGTACTACATCAGCCATCCTCCAGTCCTGTGGCACTGACCATGTTACAAGACAATCTTGTCAGGCCTATGATGTGACGTCCATCACTTACATGGCCTTTGTGCATCTCAATCTCCTTTAAGTAAATGGGATTAAACTGCAATACAGCTGATTGGCGGGGGCACCAGGATCCAGATGTGCTGTCAGATATTGATGACATCTGCTAAGGATAAGTAAACAGTATTTAATTCCCAGAAAACCCATTTCATTAAATATATACTTAATATAAATGTATGTATTGTATGTACTGTAGGCGTAAGGCGAGGCCAATTCAAGTAGGAAGCATCAGCAATACCATAGTGCAGCACAAAGTACAGCCGCAGCAGAATGAAATACCACAATGTGACACAAAGTACTTACAACAGCAGAACCAAATACCACAGTGCAGCACACACAGCAACACAAAATACCACCTCAAAAACTGCCCCTATGTGGTGGACAGCACCAGCTGCCATATTCGGTTCTCCTCCTCCAATGTCTCTAATTAAAGGGTTTCTCCCACGATTAATTTAAAAAATGAAAATCAGACATCATATAGAACATGACAACCTCTTTCTAAAAAAGCTAGAACCAGCCCTGTACCTCACATGGATCCAGAAATCTCCACATTCATTGCTCTGCTAGATTTATATCAAGCTGACAGCTCAAGGGGAGTGTCCTTTCTGCTGCAGTTCAGGAGGCGTGTCTCAGCTCTCCCTATCACAGCTCAGAGGCGTGTCTCAGCTCTCCCTAGCGTCTCAGCTCTCCTATCACAGCTCAGGAGGCGTGTCTCAGCTCTCCCTATCACAGCTCAGGAGCCACAGCTCAGGAGGCAGTTGAAAGATGAAACTGAGCATGTGCGGCCTTCTCAGTGAGCAGGTCAAAGAAATAAGAAATTAAGTGGCACGATACAGATACATTTTACTGAATAACTCAGTGGCTATACAGAATTTTTAATTACATGCAATTACAAAAGTATTCAGATCCAGGCGCTGGTTTGAAAACTGTAGAATATGTTTTGTGGGACAACCCCTTCAATATATGGAGAAGGCTGTGGAGGTGAGATGTGCGCCAAAACACTGAACCTACCATCAACATGCTGCCTGGTCTATCAATGCTAACAAAAATACAGGAGAATACAGTACTCCATACTTGTTACGTCCAGTGGTGTTCTCGTCTGATTGTAAACACTCTCTTTCCTCATCTTCTCCATTCGGCCCAGAACAGCATCTTTCAGCCATGTCTCATCTGTGCAGAGTTTGCCAAACACCTCCCTTTTTTCTATCACCTCCCCACAAACTAACTATCCTTGCTGCCACCCCCAATAATGTGCCTTCTGTGCTTCCCAATGCCCCCAAATACTATACTACAGAAAAAAATAGTGCCAGACAGATAGTCCCCCTGAAAATACTCGTACTGTACAAAAATAATTGTGCCAATTAGAGTGCCCTCCATGATCATAATGCTCCTTTATAATGCCCTCAGTAGTAATAATGCCACCGTATAGTGGCCCCAGTAGCAATATGCTTCCCCAGAGTAACTGTTGTAGATAAAAAGCCCCTCATAGTGCCCCCAGTAGTAATAAAGCTCCTATAGTTCCTCCAGTAAAAATATTGTCCCTAGAGTGCTCCCACTATTAATAATGTCTCCCTATAGTCCCTACTGGTAGGGAACTTAGATAGTGAGCCCCATGAGCCCGCAAGATCAGGTTGTTAAAATGACAACTGGATCGGAGAACCGCGTTACCGGTTGAGTCCCGATCCGGTGCTCTGGCGTTGACAGGGCAGCTGGAGATGTTCGCTTTCATTGCTTCATCAACATCTGATAGTTTAGCTCCTTAGTTGGGTGGTATGTGTGTGTAGTGTATTTATGTATGTGTACCACGTATATGGTGTATTTATGTGTGTTATGTATATGTAAACGTGTCGTGACGCCGCGTGTCCGCCGTTGAGTAGGGAACCTGTTGTTAAAAATTTGAATCCCACCACAATATTACATTTCCACTCTAGTTGAAATGCCATGGCTTCCCCTAACAAAATCAGCTATGTTCTAGGAGTGAGACCCAGCTGATCTTTCTGTCTGTAATGGGACAACCACTTAGAAAATCTGACAGAGCAATCAGGAGATGAAATGGCACATTGGTCGGATCCTCCGTCAGTCTCTCATGAGAAGCCCATTTATGTTCATATTTAATTCACAGTGCATTTATTTAATAAATGTCTTTTTCCCACATATTTCTAGAACTTGTTAAACACATAATGGAATCCTTACAACACGCTGACAGCGTTCAATTAAAGGTAAAATAATTGCTGTAATGTTAAGTGCTAAAGATGACTTTGTATCACTAATTGGAATACTAATTGTGGAAAGAAGTGAGATCTGCACTCTGTTACCACTGTGGGTGCCAATAAAGGACTCGGCAGTTGGATCAGATTTTTTGCGACGTCCCCTTATAGGCCATATGGACAAGGGGTTGTCACGAAAGGTGGAAAATATGGTAGTTACTGAATCAGGCATCCAGGAAAAAGCAGTAGGGGTCCCGTCACACGGTCAGGTTTCTTGATGCAATTTTGGCAGCCAAAATCAGGAGTGGGGGCAGATTCGACTTCTCTTTGTTTGAATTCACTTCTGGTTTTGTGGCCCTCCGGCTGTTGCAAAACTACAACTCCCATTATGCCTGAACAGCCGACAGCTATTAGGGCATGCTGGGAATTCTAGGTGGAGGGCCGCAGGTTGAGCTTCCCTGACTTAGGGCATGTTCTAAAAGGGCACATATAACAGGTTGCTAGGAAAGTTGCCACAGCATGATGCTCTTGCCATGTAACCAGATGGCACCACTGACCTGCCAAGCAATGCAGTAACAAAGGGGCAAATAAATTGCCGAAGTGAAATGGCTGCTTTATGATTTAAATGGGTTGTTCAGTTTTCATAAAGTAATTGCCTATCCTTATGATTGCAGTGAGCCCCTGAGGAGCTGATGCTGTGAATGGGAGTGGTAGTAGCCCTAATGAGGTGTCGTGTTATAGGCCTGTATTACACCAACAGATTATCTGACAGATTGTGTGACCAATCATTGATCAGATGGCCAATTACATACACAGATCTTTTGTTATACACACCAACTATTAGTCTGATTGGACAGATATTGGTCAGATATTCCATTGTTGCAATACAGGCCATAGTGCACTCCCTTAGACAGTTGCTCCCTGGGGATCGGTGCAGTGGAAAGGTGGTTTGAAGAATCAGGACCGAAGTAAAAGTATAACAGTCTCTCTTTACTTGTGCAAAATATAACCTGTGGCACATCCAACAGTATTATACAAAGTACAGTTTCTGGCACCAAA
The DNA here is from genome assembly GCA_900303285.1 of Rhinella marina. Classification (NCBI taxonomy): domain Eukaryota; kingdom Metazoa; phylum Chordata; class Amphibia; order Anura; family Bufonidae; genus Rhinella; species Rhinella marina. The sequence goes on from ONZH01001719.1 coordinate 101,890, forward strand.
TGAGGAGGTATGGTGGCTGGTTGTGTGGCAATTAAATGGCACTTGCAGGCACTTGTGAATATAGGTGTCCAATGTGTGATACAGGCTTGAAATTAATATGGCCTGGTGGTTCTTCTAGTTGATGGGTGTCTGAGCCATAGTCCCTTACCTGCAGAAGGGTCTGCAATAAGGATTTGGATGATCACTCTGCTGTCTTGGCACACTGAAGTTTTGATGGTAGAAGCAGTCTTCTCAATTCTCCGGGAGTGAAGATCTCACAGGAGAACTGGATACAGCCTCTGTTTGGACTCAAACTCCCCCTCCTGGCAGGAATTAGGGCCAACCGACTCCTACCAAGAGGGGAGGAACTAGGTCCTTAACCCTGTTCCTGCCAACCATACCTCTTCTGCTAACATACATGGCCTAAACATCACATAGCAATACATAATAAAACATGTGCAGATACCCCCGATGCCCTGCCCCCCGCTGATCAGCTGTTTGGTTATAGCTACACAGGACAGTCAACTGTATAGTGGAGAGAACTCGTTACTATAGTTCTGCTCCTGTTGAAGTCAATTTCCTCTGCCAGAGCTATACTTGATCAACTAATGATGGCCGATCCTAGCCTACCTCTTTGAGGACAGAACCACCTGACGGTGCACGTAAAGTATAATATCTTTGGGAAAATATTATCTTTTGGACCTTTTATATGATAGATTAGTTGTTACATTATTTGTTATTTTTGCAATTGAAGAATATAAATCCTACTGTTTAGATTATTGCATAACAGGATTGTAAGTAATTGCACATCTTCTGCTGATACATTGAAGTATCATAAGAACTCGACATTCATGTTTTCTCAGGTCCCCCTGAAAGTAACGCTTACCTCTGGAAAATCCTGGGGATGCATGACCGAGCTTCCTGTGAAGTAGGACAGCGGCCTGCACAACTGCTCTTTGGTAACCTTATACTTACCCGGCCTGCACTGATTCTTCTCTGCTCGGCTGGATCTTTCATCAGCACCTAATTGTCAGCATGTAAATGTTTGTCTTCTGTCTGTAGCCATGGGCAACTGGAGCGGCACAAAACCCTCTTCATACCAGTTTATTGTTCTTTTAGTCATGGTGCTTAGCCGGGAGCTTCAGGTTTTATTTCTAAATTGCAATGGTTATTGAACAAAAGCAAATTTAAGTGTAGCCCGTATAACATCCATCTACATGACTGTCTCCGATCTCCGAGGGAATATATTACCAAGATCCTTCCCTGGTGTGATTACAGATGCGTTACTGCTCACTAATAAGCTGCTGATAAAGGTGTTAGTTCTCATTTTTGCATTAAATATCCGTTTACATGGGAACTGTGAATTCCTTCATTTATTTTGTTGCTATGGCACCATGATCTCTTGAGTATACAAGTGTATAGTGGTGAGAAAGAAGGCACTCATAGGGTACGTATGTAAGACGTCTCAATCCCTAAATGGGATGTATGCGCACTCATAGAGGTGAGTGCGTTGGAAATGTAGGGTTCGTAGGTGGAGATGATGAGGTTGTTGCAGCCAGTGCCAATGCGTTCTGGACAACGGTCACCACCATATTGGTATTTTGAATCCTTATAAATAAAAGACACTGTTTCAATAAAGATAATAGAATATGTATATAATAATAAAAAATATCCAATGAATAAATGGTCGATAAATAAATTAAGTGAGAAAGCCATCAGGAATGATAGCTGATTGCGGGAGATAACTGCGGGGTTGTGAATTGACATATTAACTGTTGGGCGAGAGATGAAGGATTTCTCAAAGATGTTTTCAAGCTCTTCATTTAGGTCCATCGGGACTAGCGTGTAAGGTTTATAAATCCAAAACATTTTTTATTTCTTTAGGCACTCATATCTATTAGTATGGGAAGGAGATACGTGATCAATAGGAGTGACCTTAAATTCAGAAAAATCGCAGCGGCGTACCTCAAAACACTGTGTTTGGCATAACCTTTTGTCACAGTGGAGCGATTTTATTTTGATTATTTATACGTTCTCTTAAAGAGGACGCCAGATGCATTCCCCATGTAATAACAGTTCTGGAGCATCTATTCTTATGTCTGTATGATGTACCATTTCTTTATTATTTGCGCTAGAAGTTATATGTGAATTGCTATTTGCCTTCAGTAAAGGAACAGAGGGGAGGTGACCAGTTGGGGGTGTGTCCCTGCACAGTCTGACTCTATCCAATCAGGGCTGTCATGTTCAGACTGTGCAGGGACACACCCCCAACTTGTTACCTCCCCTCTGTTCCCTTACTGAAGGCAAATAGCAATTCATTCACAACTTCTAGTGCAAATCATAAAGGAATGGTACAACATAGAGACATAAGAATAGATGTTCCAGAATTGTTATTACATGGGGAATGCATGAAGCTATTAAAACAGGCATGTCAGGAGTGGTGAAAGGTCCTTTTTAAGGTCATCGTTGTCCTTCCTATATATTAAAGTCCAGATTAGAGATGAGAGAATTTCAGGTAAAAGGTGAATTGCATTGTGGATTCTGTTACCATAATGCAATTCTATGACGGAATGCATAACGGAGTCCTCTCCTGCATGCAGCCCATAAACTTCTATCATGACGGAATGAATAACGGAAAGCCTCTAAAGGCATTCCGTCATAGAATTGCATTATGGTCCGTTAACTTTTTACCAGTAAACGAAGCATGAACGAATTTCAAAATATTGCAGACTTCAATGTTCCTCTAGGGTCAGGTTTGAACTGGTCAACAGGGGAACAGGTGAATCCCCCGATGGGCCCCTAGTCCCTCACCCCTTCTTTAAGTGGCACATGGTACAGTAGACTGACAGCACTAGATATAGATAGGCAGCATAGAGCATCTCAACCAGCCTATGTTGATATGAAAACCTGAGCACATTATTTAACAAAGCACCCAGTTTATTATTAGAGACACACTGGGGGCGCTGAGATGACTTTTATATATACAGTCAGGCTAGCCATGTCCTCTTTCCCCAGGGACCTGCCCCCTGGAAGTCACTGCATGGGCTCCCATAATGAAATTGTAGCATCTTGCTGCTGCTGCCACTGTATGGGTGGTTAGTATTCCTATGTAGCTTTATAGTGGGCTCCCAAAATGAATTTTTCTGGTGGGCCTTAAGGCAACCCAGTCCAACACTGTCTAGGGTAGTATTTTTTTTTCCGCAGAACCTCTGTTCCATGGTTTTACACTGAGAGATGGAGTCTGAGTCTCTTGTGCAATGTTTGCTATTGTCGTCAACTTTTTGGAAAAATGTTTTGGTGACAATTTGATTATTCTCAATGTTCAAAGTGAGGTTCAAATACTCGATTGTGGTAGCGGACATTGTTGTTTAGGTGTACTGTGAAGTTGTTTCTTATGATCCATCCCAGAAAAATATTAAATCGTCCATATATCTTTTGTAAAAGATTATCTGGTTGGACCAGGGGTGGGGACTACAGACCTCTTCAAATGTACTCATATATAAATTAGCAAAGCTCCGCGCATTTCGGTCCCGTGTATTTGTAGATAGATTTGCAATAAAATATAAAAAATATGAAGCCATTGTGTTTTAATATAATTTCGATCCCTTTTATGATGAATAATTTTTGTTTATTAGGCTTGGTAGTGTCTCCTTGCAGATATGAATAGACCACTTCTATACCTTTATCATGAGGGATATTTGTGTATAGGGCTGTCACATCTAGAGTGGCCCCTCTGTATATTGGTTTCCAATCCTGGGTTTGAAGGGACTAATGAGACTTGCTGAATCTGTGAGATAGGAATCTAATCCAATGACAAACTTCTGCAGTTGTAGATCAATATTTTCAGATTGCACGTTAATGAATTGATGCCTGAGATTAGCGAGATGAGCGAAGCGAGCTTCAGATGTTACATCTGGTACCTCGGAATAGAAGCCGAGTTTGGTTTCAAGTTTTGAAGTGGTTTTCCACTTTAAAAATCAATTACCGAAGCTATTCAACGAAATCACACACGACTTCAAGAATAACTACCGTATTTTTCGCTTTATAAGACGCACTTTTTTCCCCCAAAAGAAGGGGACAATTGCCATGCATCTTATAAAGGGAATACTAGTGAGTGCTTCCATTATGGAAGAGCTCACTAGTATATATTAGGTGCCAGGACCAGGGCCGTATTACCAACTAGGCATCGGGGGCACGGTGCCTAGGGCGGCAGGTTGCGGGGGGCGGCACCCCGCCGGGTTAATCTGTAATGATCTTGTAAAAAAAAAAAAAAAAATTGTAAAACCATCCTGGCTTTTTTTTTTTCCCCCCGGGGGGGGGGGGGGGGTGTGCTGTGGTAAATCTTATAATGGAATACTAGCGAGCGCTTCCATGATGGAAGCGCTCACTAGCCTGCAGGAGGAGGGGGAGTGAAGCGCTGGTAGCGCTGTACAGTACTTACCCCTCCTCCTGCTTGCCGGCGCTGCTGTGTCCTGACTGCCTGCAGCGTCAGGACGTACAGAGCGCCCTCTGACCTGACGCTGCAGGTGGTCAGGTGACTTCAGCGCGGGCCCCTGGAAGAGGAGAGAGCGGGGACACAGCCAGGACCAGAGGTAAGTTGTTTTTTTTTTTCTTGTCTGATCTGAGGTCTGAAGTGGGGGCCAAAAAGGGATCTGGACAGAGTGGGGCATCTGAAAAGTGGCAACAGAATGGGGGGGATCTGAATGGTGGGACACAATGGGGGGGTCTGAAATGGTGGGACAGAATGGGGGGGATCTGAAAAGTGGCAACAGAATGGGGATCTGAAATGGGGGGGATCTGAAATGTTGGGACAGAATGGGGGGGGGGGGGGTCTGAAATGGTGGGACAGAATGGGGGGGTGTCTGAAATGGTGGGACAGAATGGGGGGGGATCTGAAATGGTGGGACAGAATGGGGGGGTCTGAAATGGTGGAACAGAATGGGGGGGTCTGAAATGGTGGGACAGAATGGGGGGGTCTGAAATGGTGGACAGAATGGGGGGGGGTCTGAAATGGTGGGACAGAATGAGAGAGTTCTATATGGGGGCCACAAGAGTATGATATGGGGCCAGAAGGGGGGGGTATGATTGGGATCTAATTAGGGGTCTGAAGGAGGTCTGATTAGGGCCCTGAAGGGGTCTGATTGAGGGTCTGGAGGTCTGATTGGGGGTCTGGAGGCCTAATGAGGGTCTGATTGGGGCTTTGGAGGTCTAATGAGGGTCAGATATGGGAGTTTGGAGGTCTAATGGGGGTCTGGAGATGGGGGGTCTCATCTGGGGTTTGATATGGGGATCTGATCTGAAAGGTAAGGGGGTACTGTTTTTCTGTGTGGTGCCCAGTATTTTCAGGGGGGCTGTTTCTGTAGTATAGTATGGGGGGCGGCAGGGTGAGATGTGGAGAAGGTGAGAGGATGATGGAAAAGTAGGAAAGTAAGATGTCTGTTTGTTGCACTCTTCAGAGACGAGACACAGCTGAAAGAAGTCACCATGGCGGTCTGGTCTGACAGAAGAAGAGGAAAGAAAGAGAAGAGAAGTCACTGGATGTAAGAGGTACATATTGGCGCTGTATGACCCCTGTATGCTCTGTAGTGCTGTATGAAATGTTTTCCAAGTCTGTCTTTGAAGGGGTTGTCTTTTTTTTTTTTTTTGTACGAGCGCTGCTTTTTCTTGCTCTGTGTATTGCCTCTTCACTGCAAATTCTATGGCGAGCAGGTGAACAGAGCAGAGAAAGCAGCTTCATATGAGCCTCTGCTCTCTCTTCAAACAGCTTGATCGTCAGGGTGCCAGAGGACCCAGCCGATCTGATATGATGACCTATAGTGAGGATAGGTCATTAGTAGTAAAAAGAGGACAACCCCTTTAACAGTAGGACTGGCGGGAAGGGATTAGGTTGAGAATTTGGCATGTGGGGGGGGCGTTTCAATTTCAAGTTTTTGCCTTGGGCATCAGAAAATCTAGGTGCACCAGCGGCAGGTGGGGGGGGTTACAGACTGAGGGTAGTTGGGTGTATGGGGATGGTGGGGTAGTTGGGTGGGGGTTAATTGGCTTGGCAGAGGACCATTTTTAGTATCCAGGCGGTTGGGGGGGAGGATAGGTCACTGTAATAAGTCCAGGAGGAGGCTACTATGGGGGGTGGGGTAACAAGGCTACTATGGGGTTGGGGGCTACTGAGAAGAGACTACTATGCTACTGTGGGGGGAGGAGGCTACTATGGGGGGTGGGGTAACGAGGAGAGGCTACTATGAGGTGGGGAGGTGAGAAGAGGCTACTATGGGGGGTGGGGGTAACGAGGCTACTATGGGGTGGGGGGTTCTAAGGAGAGGCTACTATGCTACTGTGGGGGGAGGAGGCTACTATGGTGTGGGGGGGAGGCTGAGGAGAGGCTACTACGCTACTATTTGGGGGCGTGGGGATTGGTCACGTTGGGGGGGGGGGGGCGGGGGGCGGTTGAGGCGTGTTATCACAGAGAGTGCCTAGGGCAGCATGAACCCTAAATACGGCCCTGGCCAGGACCCCCATCAGACCTCAGATCAGCCCACCCAGCCCATAAGGATAAAATAAAAAACTCTCTCACCTCTCCTGTGCCGCGGCTCTGCTCCGGGTCCGGCGCTCCTCTGTCTTCTCGGGGATGGCTCTGCACTGTCCTGACACTATGAATGTGGTGGGTGAAGGAGATATAGAATATAATCTCCATACCATTTCTAATCCCTCTGGACTTTCGTTAGCCTAATCTGGTGTCATGGTTCTTGAATAAGGGCGGATGCAAGGTCAGGCCCACAGATAGCCGGAGGTATATTGTGATGCGGTACACTGGGTTGATTCATAGATATTCAGGAAATATCAGGGCACATTTGTTAAGACCGGCATTTTAGGCGCAGGTCTTAATAAGCCCCATCTCTGGTGGTGGATCACCGAAGTTATGAAGAGGCTCCGGCTTCTTTGCTGTCTTACTGTACATTTAGACCTTTTTCTACGCCTGAAACAGGCGTAGAAAATGGTAAATGATCGTGACACGCCCACTTTTTAAGACCTGGCATGAACAGGAAGAAGTCGCAGACTGAGCGTATTTCAGCTTGATAAATGACTCGCATCGTTTTTTGAGGGCTGTCTGTTCTGTTTATTTGTATATATGATAGTACGTGAATATGTATGGCTTCTCTGTCCCTGTGTAGTGGGTAGATATTGCTTCCGAGTGGAGCCAGGTAACCATGACACCAGGGGCGTACATAGAAATCGAGGGGCCCCATAGCGAATCTCAGAACTGGGCCCCCCACCCAAATATATATATATATATATACACAGGGATATATATAATAGTGTTACCTGCAGTCCTATGTTAAACCACAGATAACGCTAGTGTAGATCATGTGGTAGTATTACCTGAAGTCCTATGTAAAACCACAGATAACACTAGTGTAGATCATGTGGTAGTATTACCTGAAGTCCTATGTAAAACCACAGATAACACTAGTGTAGATCATGTGGTAGTGTTACCTGCGTCCTTAGTGTGCCTCCCTGTGCCTCTTTCACGGGTCTCCATGCTGGCGGCGCTGTCTCCTCTTCCTTCTTCTTGCCCCGCACAGAACGTCCTGATGCAGCTGCATCAAGACATAGGAACACTGTGGGCATGGTGATGGTGACACACACAGGGACAGGGACACAGGGGGACAGACACACAGAGAAACAGACACACACAGGGACAGGGGCACAAAGGGACAGGGACACACAGGGACAGGCACACACAGGGACAACCACAGGGACAGGGACACAAAGGCACAGGGACACACACACAGGGATAGACAGACACACATACAGAGGGACAGACAGCCACACAGGGACACACACAGGGGCGCAGACACATACACACATGTGAATAGGGTGATTAGACTTGGCGTCCAGGATAGTATTACCAGACTGGGGCTTTCTATAGATGGATGTCTAAATACAATTACCAACAGCATCCCCAGTCAGGGATAGATCCAAGAAATGTACCTCTGTATCAAAACTCATACCCATGAAGCCTAAATTAAGATGATTATCATTAACATATTTGAGAAAGTCTGGTACGAGAAAACAATGAGCAAGTCGTTGTTGTAGCGCCCAGGGACACACAGGGACAGACAAACACACAGGGACAGACACACAGGGGGACAGTCAGACACACAGGGACAGACAGACACACAGGGGGGACAGACACACAGGGGGACAGACACACAGGGGGACAGTCAGACACACAGGGACAGACAGACACACAGGGGGGGACAGACACACAGGGGGACAGACACACAGGGGGACAGTCAGACACACAGGGACAGACAGACACAGGGGGGACAGACACACAGGGGGGACAACACAGGGGGACAGACACACAGGGACACACACACAGCTAGGCCTCACCAAACTCCAGCCTGGCTCCTCTCCATACAGCATCAGAGTTTTCTGCTTCTCTGGCTCCTCCCCCACTGGCCACATGGGCGGATGACATCAGGAAGGTCCTTTAGCCCACAGCACGATCTTTTCCTAGACTGCAGGGGTGAGTAGACCTGCAGGAGGAGGGGTGAGGGGGAGGAGGGAACATCAGAGAGGATGATGTTTCCTTCCTCTGCTGCTGTGTCAGCTTGTAATCCATAATACTAGAAAGTGAGGGTGCGGGGCCATTCAGCCCTGCCGAGCCCCCCAACCTCACGGGCCCCGTAGCCATGGCGAGGTCTGCCGCCATTGGCGGTACGCCCCAGATGACACCATATCAGGCCATATCAGTACCACTCCTATCTGTAGGCAGTGTTTGGTATTGCAGTAGTCATTTAAGTGGACTGAGCTGCAATACCACACACAGTCCATGGATAAGATGGTGCTGTTTCTAGAAACACAAAGCTAAGATTTTTGCTAACCATAGCAGCTTATTATAGGTTATGGAGGCAATTGAAGTTTTTATTTGCTATAGTTTTCAAAAAAGTTTTCCTATATAATTTAAGTAGTGTTACTGGCCTAGGAAGCTCCGAGTGCTGCGGTCTCTTCACAATCCTTCAAAATTAAACCTGGCGGAAAACTCCTTTAATTGGTTTCCTTCTAAATTGATTGTACTGTCTTCAGCAGAAATTGGAGTTCCACATTTTTAATTATTAGGCCTTACTGTTTGTCAGACTTCATGAATGTGTTTAGGACAGTGAATAGCATAGCCTAGATAGCAGATCTTCATGGTGGTTAATTGTTTTAATTATGCTGACCTGAGCTCCGTTTTTCTGAAACAGCTCCAAATCCACTGTATAGTCAGAGTTAGAGGAGTATCTTAGACATTTATAGCATATCCACCAGGCCCCTGACTTGCCTGGCACTGATGTGAATGGAGAGGTAGCTTTTCTAAATGATAACATGCCAGCTACCAGTAGTCTCCACTAGAGGGAGCTTACTGCAAACATTTGTACATTAAACTGAATAATAACTTGCTATGCACGAAGCTCCCTCTAGTGGTGAAAGCAGGTAGCTGACATGTTTTGCTCCCATGTTTAACATATCCATGAACTTCTAAAAACTATATTATTGAATAAAACCCATAAGACAGAATGTGATTTGATGATTTATTGAAACATTATTTACATCAGCAGAATACATATAATTTGTAACCGTCTGATTTATATAGAAAATAAACCGTGAAAAGTTATACAGCAAAAAAAATTAAAACATCGCAGCTAGTTGGATATTCACAGTAACGTCGGCCATCAGGGTCACACATTCCCCTTACGCAGCCAGAGATGATGAAAAAGGGTTACGTGACTACAGATCATTTCTTCTCACCAAGTAAAGGCAACCAATGATACATAAGTGATGAGCGAGAACATAAAGAATCCCAAATGAGCACTGAGGCGAAGAAATGCTATAAAACGGAGCAGACGCTGTGCAAACTATTGCTGTTGGTTGTAAACCGTTTACATCTCCTAGAGGACAGGCCAAATTCCCATTAAGGAGCATGCCTCCATAGAGGCTTCACACCATGACTGGTTTATTCTCAGTATTGAGAGACCCTGGCTCATCAGCTCTATAGTATGGCCGCCCCATGGAATTGATAAGTGCCCTGTAGACAGAGGCCTCACATTCACTGTATGGTTTTTGCTACTAATTTCTGTATCTACATTATTTCATGATCATTATGTATCGTACATACAAGCCGGAGTGATAGACATACTGGTGACTGACGCCTCAAAGAAATAACACCCGCCTCGTGACAAATTGCATCCCCTTATTTCAATAGATGCAGGGCATGGGACACATATGAGATGTCTTGCCAGATGTCTTGGTCAGTGAGATATCTGCCTGTCTACACAGTGCCCAAGTTCTGCTGCGATCTGAAGGTTGCATATTGCTAGGATATGCCTTTACTTGCTGACTGGAGGGGGTCTGACTGCCAGGACCCCAAATGATCCCCAGAATTTAGGGGGCTCCTTTACAGGTTTTTCCTACACAGCAGTGCTCCGTGCTTTGTTGCAGTCCTTTCATTCTACAGTTCGACAGACACCCAGAACCCCTCCAACGATCAGATGTCTGAGAAGGCACCAGCCTTCTCTCTGCTTACTAAACACAGCACCGTACATTGTACAGCGGCTGTGCTTGGTATCGCAGCTCAACCCAATTCACTTCAATGGGGCGGAGCTTCACCTAGGCCACATGACCAATGAACGTGACATCACATGGCCTAGGGGAAGCATGCATTATCACGGGATCATGCAATGTCATAGTTCATGCAGTCGTTTTTGTGGTCTGCAAATACGGATCCGCAAAACACGGATACCAACCGTGTGCCAGATTCCGCATTTTGTGGGATGGAACATTGGGCCTATAATAGACAAGTCCTATCTTTGTCCATAATGCGGACAAGAATAGGACATGTCCACATTTTTTGAGGTCTCATCAAAGTGAATGGGTCCTCATCCGACCCGCAAAAAATGCATATCAAATGCAGACCAAAAATATGTTTGAGTACATGAGCCCTTACTTCTCTTCCTCTGTTATGTCCACTTCAATTCAGGTTTTCAAAATTTTGCTGGTTGCCCTTGGAAAAAGACACATTGCTGTCAGACATGAAATAAAGCCTAAGGTTTGCATAAGTGCCCTCTGATCTCCTAAAGTAGTTAGGACTCCCACCCTCCCAGCCACCACTTCCCGTGGTATCTCACTATTAGGATCTACATACATACAAGGCATATTCATACAGTGAGATCTCTAGCTATGGTTATTACATTATTATGCACGTATCATGTAACTCCATTGCATCTACTGTCTCCGTCAGGCACAAGGTCTTGGGTGCCTCTGACCTAGGCCACCCATAGCCCTGCTATGAATGTGCTGCACTTTGGTAACAGGAAATCAGGAAAATTCTCATTTCAGCTTTAGAAGAAACATGACATGAAGCAATCAGTACAGAGTATCCCCACAGGTACTACACGGTATGTAGATTGATGCTGCTAAGTGTTGCAGAAATGCACACGGCGGAGCTTGCCTTTGAGGAATATTTCGCTGTTAAATAAATGAAGTTGAATGTTTTCATACACACAAATACTTTTTTCCTTTTCTTCTTTTTTTTTTCCCCCTAGAATTTGATAATATTTCTGGTATATAATGGCATCCAGGAGGAAGTCTGTTCAGAGGCCTCCCTCTCTGGAGGATTAGGGCCACCTATACGTTTAGTTGGGCGCCGTGTAATACCACATTACACCAGCAGTGGCCGCTGCAGGAGAAACGTGTGACTGCAGATTGTCAAGTTTTGAAAGCGGGTTGCCTGATTAGGACAACCCTTCAATAGACCATTGTGGATTATTGCTTGCCTATTCGCTGATATTTTAGTGGTGATGATAGTAATGTACTACTTGCAGTCAGAAATATTAAAGTATTCGAATGAATATATACAGAAATATTGTTACTATCTTGACCAGATGGTTACAAGCTACAAGCCAAGCAATGTATGCAGATAATGGTGCAACAAAAAGTTTACTTATGCCGACCATCGAATGCGTTCATTGTAACCGGTTCCCACTCTTACGGGAGTGTGAACAGGGCCTGGGCTTTCAGCACGGGGAGTAAACAGACAGAGTGACCTCCTTCCATACACTTCTGACCAACCATACCGTCACCCTGACCTTAGTACATTCATGACAACCTCCCGTGAATAGGGTCTTATTGCTGTGTACACAAGCTCATTCATAGACTTCCTCACATGGCTGTAATGCATTAAATGCTAAAGGCTAAACTAAAAACTTTTCATCAAAAGCCATTTTTTAGATGACTCCTATGCAACAAGCAGTGGCAGCAAATAATACTGCTCAACCATGCAAACACGAACCTGTACAGAAAACTATGTACACACACTCCCAGTGCCAGTTTCTGGCAGCAAAATATATCCCTATCAAGCATTATTCAGAATTCAGTTTTGTAAATGTTTTTTTCCCCATACCTAGTTATCAAAAATATTCTGTAAAAATATATAGGTAGCTTCCATCCTGTATTCTGTTAATGTACTGTATATTGCCAGAAGTATTATGCTGAAACAACCCTTTTGACATAGGTTTTCCCTTTATGTTAGAAGGCCCCCCCCCCCCCCCCCATGACAAGCTTGCTTACAGATATTCCTTTGTAATCTGCGTGTGGGAATCTAGAACAGTGCCTCCGCAGGGCGGATGGGGCATTGCAGAGTTCACATTGAAAGCAATGGGCTTATCTGTGTTATGTATGGACATTTTGGTTCCTCCAGAGCAGGAGATGTTCTGCTCTGGGGAAGTGAGGAGGGTTCTGAATGGAAACCCTTAACTCAAATGGTGTATTCAAAGGTATACAGCACATGCAATGCAAAACAGCACATTATGTACTCAGACAGAGGTGCACCTAGCCTTTCTGCTGCCTGAGGTGAAAACTGAAACGGCACCCCCCCCCCCATGCCAATTTCTTAACCTAACCCCTTCCCTTCAGCTCATGGCCCTTCACTGCCCCCCTCTTGCCCCTACGTGGTGCTGCTGGCGATCGCCTCACCTGGCCTCATTGGTGGTGCACCCCCGCACTCAGATGAATGCACAAATGGCAGCTGCATTAACGACTATGTACAGTACACATTCATTAGCACTGGTCAAGTCTACCGTGGCTGTTCTTTCTCTCTTTGATATGCTACATCTTAACAAGCTGATGGCACATACTGTCCATTCCTCCCTTGTGTCTGCATCATTTCTTCCAAATCCTGTAGGAGCCGAAACAGGCCTAGGTAGCATGGAGAGGCAGTTCATTGTATAGCTGATAGAACTTCCTGCGACCACTAGCTACGTGCACAATAACAGTGGTCACCCAGACAGGAAGACAGGTGGTTGCTAGCAAACCTTGTAGCCCGCAGAATATGATAAGGGTGATCTGCGCAATGAGAAATACATATAGAATTGGCAAAGGTAGGTAATACTTTAACACCATGTCTATCCCTCACTAGCAGTGGAGTAAGGTATGTTCTTGCTACTTTTAGGCTTGGGTTTACACTTGCGTGAAATCAGGCACTGAAGTGAACTCTGGAATCAAAGTGACCATGCCTATTCACTATAGTGATTGCTATGGATGGCATGCCAGAGACTGGTGGGAGGACCAAGCAGAAAATGGGAGAATCTATACAGTCATCTTGACTGCTCGTTATCAGACAATCATAATACTTACTGTTTTATTGCCATAGTGTTTTATGGTGATCTACATTTGGTAGACTAGACCCTGTGGGGTCGACCACATGACACAGTTGTTTTGTGATTGCGACGTTTGAGTATCACTCTGGACCGCACTGCATGGTCATACCCTATGATGTGTCAGTGTTACGCCCGTCTGGATAGAGAATAGCCTGAAATCCTACAGAATAATGAACATTATGTAGAACTTGCTTGTTCCTGTGCACATCTCGTTAACCCTACCAGAAGGTTCTCAATATTTGACACCTCTGTGGTACAATTAGAAAGTGTCTACTGAAAGTTAGAGAAAAGGACTTGCCTTCTAAAAAAAATGTTTGCTGTATTTGCTCCATTGACAATAATGGCATCCAAAATTTTCTGTATAGGGTCAGACTGGGATTCTTTGGGCCCACTAGAAAAAAATCGGGTCCTGGGTCCAACCTCCATATCATTAATAAAGTCTAATATGTTTTGATTCAAAGAAATAGACCCTAGTTACAATTTATTGTCTCCATTTCCCCCCCCTGAACCTTTGGGGTCCAGTCAGAGTTTGGGCTCACTGGACAATCCTCTGGTATTCTTGTGGACCAGTCTGAAACTGCTACCTGGTACTACATACTGCAGATAGATGACCACATGATACTTGCAATATGCACTTAAAGGGGTTGTCCAGGATCAGAAACAGCCCCACTCTTGTCAACGGCATGGGTTGGTATGGCAGATAATCCGATTTTAAAATGTAACGGTCATTCTTTTTTTTTTATTTTTGTAATTTATAGGGAAAGTGAAACTGACCATTTTTGTAATATACTTTAATTACTAAAATAGTAGATTTCGATTAGAAAAATAGCTCTAAAGTGGCCTATTTTGAGCCTTAGCGACGCTCCTCTGTCTTCTGTTTACATAACACAGTCATTGTTGAGCAATTCTCCATAGTTATGTAAACAGAAGACAGAAGAGCGTTACTAAGCCTCAAAATGGGCCTCTTTAGAGCCATTTTTCTGACAGAAATGTACGATTTCAGTAATTAAAGTAGATTACAAAAATGGTCAGCATCACTGCGCCTACACATTACAAAAATAAAAAAAAGAATGACAGTTACACTTTAAGTGAATATGGCCCATGGTAAGAGTGTGGTTTCTGGGTTAAAAAGTAAAAAAAAAAAAAAAAATGCATTTTTAAACCTTGGACAACCCCATTAATTGGTACCTTGAATGGCGAGTCTCAATGGCCTAGTTAGTTTTCCCAGGACTCTACTCCTTTAAGGCATACTACGTTCATAAAAGCTATTACTTTGTATATGGATTGTATTCAGCAATTGAGAAAGGATACATTTTATAACGGCATAAAAACATGATACTGCATACAGCTTTATTACCACCAACAGGAATGCATAGTGTGAACACAGTATGTATGGGACTGTAGCCGCTTCCCTCAACCTTGACAGGAGAACTGCAGGTATATAAAGCAATGCACTGAGAGGTATCTCAAATGTCCCATCCCCATGTTCTTCCTTTAGGTAAACCACTATCTTTTGGGACTTTTTTATTACGAGGAAATAGCTGACCTATAAATTCTTTGTTATTATGAAAACCAATCCTTGAAAGTGAATCTTAATGGTAGCTAAACTTGCCAATTAATTCCTAAATTATGAATTTATAGCAGTTAAAGCTTGTTTTTTTCTTACATTTTTTTTCTTTTTTCTGCAAATGTCTTGCTTTGACATACAGTCTTGGCCAAAAACGTCGACACGAATTTTGGTTTTTGCAAAGTTTGTTTCTCCAGTGATTTTGGATCTTTTTGTCAAATGTTTTTATGGTATACGGAAGTATAATTAGAAGAATTTCATAAGTTTTTTTTTTACCTTTTAATGACAAATGCATCAAGTTTATGTAAAGATTCAACAATTCCAGTGTTGACCCTTCTTTTTTGAGACTTCTGCAGTTCACTCTAGCATGCTGTATATCGGCTTCTAAGCCAGATCCTGACTGATGGCAACCAATTCTTGCCTAATCGATGCTTGGAGTTCATCACAATTTCTGTGTTTTTGTTTTTCAACCCGCTTTTTAGGATTGAGATCTGGGGAGTTACCTGGCCATGGACTCAAAATTTCAATGTTTTGTTCACCGAGCCACTTGGTTATCACTTTTGCCTTGTGACATGGTCTCCATCCATCATACTGGAAAAAAGCATTGTTCATCATCAATTTGCTCCTAGATAGTTGGGAGAAGTTGTTCTTGGAAGATGTTTTAATACCATTCTGTATTCATAAGTGTTCTTTGGCAAAATTGTGAGTGAGCCCACTACTTGGATGAGAAGCAACCCCACACATGAATAGTCTCAGGATGCTTTACTGTTGGCATGACAAAGAACTCATGGTAGCGCTCACCTTTTCTTCTTCAGTCATTTTTCCAGGTGTCTGAAGAGGGTTTCATGTGGGAATATACAGTAGCTTTACCCCAGCACTCTGCAATCCAATCCCTGCACTTCCTTCAGAATGTCAATCTGTCTTTAAGTTTTTTCTTGAAGAAAAATGGCTTCTTTGCTTCCCTTCTTGACACCAGGCTATTCTTCAAAAGCCTTCTACTCACAGTGCATGCAGATTTACTCATACCTTCCTGCTGCCATTCATGAACAAGCTCTGCACCAGTGGTGAAATGATTCAGCAGCTGAATCCTCTTCAGGAGACAGGTCTGGCACTTGCTTCCTTGGGTGCTTTGAAGCCTTTACAGCAATTGAACTTTTCTCCTTGAAGGTCTTGATGATCCAAGAAATAGTTGATTTAGATGCAATCTTACAAGCAGCAATGTCCTTGCTTGTGAAACCCTTTTGATGCAAAGCAATGATCACTGCACATGTTTTCTTGGAGGTAACCATGGTTAACAGAAGAAGACAATGATTTCAGGCCCCTCCCCTGTTTTAAAGCATCCAATCTGCTCTTCTAATTCAATCACAATGACAGAGTGATATTGGCTGTCTTGTCCTCATTAACACTTTCTCCTGAGCTAACCAGAAGATCACTGAAATTATGTTTTTTGGCTAGGCTGAAATAGGATTTTTTATGTTAATTTTCATGGCAAGCAATGACTTTGCAATTATTTACAGTTTATCTGATCGCTCTTTATAATAGTCTACAGTTAGAGCAAATTGCCACCATAAAAAGTGAAGCAGCAAACTTTGTGGAAACCAAAAATTTGTGTCAGTCTCAAAAATTATGGCCATGAATGTAGAGTTAAAAGTCAAAAGACTTACTACCTGCAGCGATCACTAGAGGGAGCTTTAAAGCTCACTGCGTACTGTTTATAGATTGTATGCAGAAAACTCCTAAGCTCCCTCTAGTGGTGGCTGCAGACAGAATTTTAAATAACAATGTTGAAAGGTTGTTATGAAAGCAGTTCCTAAGCCTTTAGAAAGGCTGCTTTAAGGGTCAATAATAAGTTTAAACTGTGCACTTTTTTAGCACTTTAAATCAGTATCAATTTAGATCATGCATAATACTTGCATCATACAATTCTCACAAAATGACGGCTTCTTAACCTTACTTTCTCCTATTAAACAGGTTTTGGTTCAGAAATTAAGAGGTAGAAATTAGTAAAGAGACGTAGAAAATGGAAATTACTGAACATATAGCGAGGATCTGTGAGCAGGACAGGGCTATGGGATTTTACTGCAGTCTTTTCATAAATCCTTCCGCTTATATTGTGCTTTACAGACCTATAGGCAACTTGAATTAGATTGAGGCTTATTCTGCAAGTTTCCATATACCAACCATTCTTTTATAGGTTACTAAGAATCTTACAGCTTTTCTTTAAGATTTTTACTTATAGTGCGCCCCCTATACTCAACCATAACACCTCAGACATATTAAAATCCCCTGATGGCAGACATTGGCTCTGTCCTTCTATACATTAGGTTGTTAGGATCTATCTAATGTATATATACTGCTATAGGGGGTGCCAAGGAGGTCAGAGATTTTGATATAGAAATAAGCAGTCTTTGCCTTGAAGGAGTTGTCCTGTCTGTGTTTTTCTTCTATTGTCCATGGACTGTATCTGGTAGTGTAGCATTCACTTGCGCTGTATTGAGCTGCAATACCAGACACAGCCTTTGGACAAGGGTGGTGCTTTTTCAGTTAAATAGGCAGATCCTAACCAAAACATGGCTGCCTTTGTTATATATTTGCTCTGCTTCACCAATCTGGGTTGAGAAGACAGCAATATGAGGACAATATCACTTGCCTAGTAAGATGTCTCCACTTGCCCTAAGATCCCTTTTCCTGGATTCTCTCATCATAATCTCACTATGAGCTCTTCCCAATCATACTTTCCTGGCCATGCTGGGGTACTTCAGCTAAGCTTCGACTCACTTCAATGAAAGTTTAGCTGCAGTAACCCAGCATGGCCACTACACTTTGAACGGAGCTGTTCCATGCAAAGTGCTAGATTCAGTCGATTGGTGCAGGAGCGTGGTGTTGGATCCTTATCGACTGGATATTAGTAATCTATCCTGAAGATAGGTCATCAATATCAGGAGCCTGGAAAACCCCTTTAATGCAAAACTACCATTGAACTTAAAACAAAGACAGATCCATAAGTCTTGGCGGGAGATCCTCTATTTCATACTGCTGCATTAGCCATATTATATTTAGGTAAGAAACCTCTTCAAGGCCATAAAGTTTGCACCACCAAGAGTCCAGATTAACAAGGCACAAGAAAAGAATCAAAATGCACAGTAAGGCAATACCATCTTGTGACCACCGCGGACCCCCACCGATCAGTTAGTGGATAGGGTAGTAACCGGAATACCACTTTAAACATCACACCACTTTAAATAAGTTGTGATTATCATCAAACTTTGCATACGTTACATGAATGAGCCGCACAAGTAATCTACAACCATGTTGCTGTCAGCGGCATTTCTCTGGGAAGGGACCAGCGGGGGTCGTGTATCAATAGCGCTAATCAAATGACCTATTCTGCCATATATTCTTTGATGGTAGCACATAATTTTCTATATTAGTTGTAAATTAAAATGGGGGAAGGACAACTCGCAGTTATGAAACAATACACATGAATGGGTGTCAGGTTAGTCATTTTATCCATTAGGCAGATTGATACATGAACTCCGATACATCTGGTATTAAAGGGGTATTCCCGTCGCAGACAATGGGGGCATATCGCTAGGATAGTCTGATAGGACCCACACTTATGCTGAGAACCGAGCAGCAAGAGAGGCAGAGGGCGCACTGCGCATGCGTAGCCGGCCTCCATTAATTTCTATGGGGCCACCCAACATAGCCAAGCGGTGGCTCAACTATTTCCGTCAGCCCCATAGAAATGAATGGGATCGGTGGCCCGGGGTCCTCCAGCCACCACTCTCCCTGCTCCGTTCTCGGTGTTCTGTGGGACTTGCGTCTATCAGACAATCGCTAGGATATGCCCCCCATTGTCTGTGTTGGGAATACTCCTTACACAATGAAATTTGGAACCCATCTACAGATTTTTCAGTGCATTGAGTCACAGGGGCAGACTATTGCTAATCTTGTACTAATGGTTACCCCTAAATTTAAAAGAAGTATTCACATTTTGAGCTTTTATACATTTCTGTTCATAATATTCAAGACGGCCCTGAGAAAACCATGTAACAAGGGGAGCCTTAGCTAAAAACGCTGCAGCTATTTCGGAAGTGACATTTTGTACATAGTTAAGAGGAGAACCAAATATCTATGTTGAAGCCCCTTCAGGATGGTCAAAAAATGTGATAAGAAAATATCTTGTTTGTGCGCTGTGTAACAAAGTAAGAAAAGCTTCAGCGCCGGTGTCCCCTCGATAACACTTCCTGTCCCTGTGCTCTGGTGACCCAGTGTTATCATAGGGAGGCTATCAGTAGTAATAAGTCAAAGCCCCCAAACTTATACTTTATTTTCCTTGTAGACATTTTGCTAATTATCCTATTGGCTTTCTCAGATTAACTTCTACAAATAATCTCTGGCATTAAATACTGGTGGCTCATGCTTCAGTCAGCCTAATCTGTTTATCATAATCAACACAAAGTCAAGGACCTCATGGAGGTAAGGGGTTGATTGAATTTGCATTGAATTTGACGCTATGAGGCAGGGTTTTCTGGGATTTTCATATCGATCCGTACCTACCGAGGAAGTTGCACTGTGAAACGCATAGGAGTCTTAGAATGATGGATATAATGCACCTACTTGGTCAGTAATGGATGTTTAATTGTTAGCACTTTGCCGTGATGAATTTATTTTCTGGTATTTGATAGTTATTCTATAGTTCATCCAAGAGAATCTATAGGTGATATATTTTCATACTAATGGCTTATTCTCAGGATATGAGATTGGCGGGGGTCTAACTCGTAGCACCCCCAATGATCAGCTGCTCACTCTGGTGAACGCCGCTGTCTCCTCACCGCTTACCAAGCACAGTGCCAGCCACTGAATAGTGGCAGTGATTGGTATCGCAGTTCAGCCCCATTCACTTCAGTAGGACTGAGCTGCACCTAGGTCACGTGACTGATGAACGTGACATCACATGGCCTGGGAAGAGGCCTAAGCACTCACACAGTGCCGTGGCCTCTTCATACAGCTGATCTGCGGGGGTGTTGGGAGTCAGAGGATAGGCCATCAATATGAAAATCCCGCGAAAAACCCCTTTATACTGCCTGGGCTGAGATGCTAGAACAGTATTGTAACACCTCTGCCGACCTACTTTATTCACACCGCATAGCTTCAGATTATGCCGACTGAAGTATGAGTCACCAGTATTCAATGCTGGAGATTCTGTGTACAAGATATTGCGACAGAAAAAACAGGTCGGATGACTAGAGAAATGTCTTCAAACAAAAATGAAAATTACATGTCCCGCTGTGCCTCTGATTTTACTGACCTGCCAGAGTACACAAGGGTAAGTTTTGTCATGGGGACACAGGCAAAATATGTTATTTAAAGGGACTTTAAAATAGATCTTCGATAAGTTCCCCTTTAATACAATATTGGTTTGACATCGACATTACAACATTTTTTTTTATCCTTCTAGCAATCTAGACATATTGTAGAACTGCCTCAGAACGAAACATATCAATATTCTACAAGCAGCCCACATATCCCCCCCCCCCGTAGAAAATGAGCATAAATTCAGGACAGATGTAAGTGCTTATGGTAGACGATATGTTACCAGTAACAACACACGCTGGCAGTGCCGCCAGTACGAGAGGAAAAAAACCAGAAAGGCACAAGCTGATTTCCCCGGGCTTACAATTCCCCACCTGTCTATTTATACTCGTCTGTGGCTAAAAGCCACAAGAAAATACTTTCCCCAATTTCTATACACTGTACAAATTCCCGAACATTACAGGACCCCCTGTACATTGTTATATTGTCATCAGGTGAGAATGTACATCATCTGCAATAGCATATACAATAATAGTCAGACATATATACAGAGTTAGTAAATATTACTGCACCCGCTGGCACATTTTAGCATGCAAGATTATTCCCTTAAAGGGGTTGTCCCACAAAAATATATTCTACAGTTTTCAAGCCAGCACCTGGATTTGTAATTGCTTGTAATTAAAAATATATCATAGCTACTGAGATATTCAATGAAATCTATCTATATGGCGCCACCTGCTGTTTGCTCTTTTTCTAATTTTTCTGTCCTGCTCACTGAGACGGACACACATGCTCAGTTTCAACTGCCTCCTGAGCTGTGATAGGGAGAGCTGAGACACACCTCCTAGGCTGTGATAGGGAGAGCTGAGACATGCCTTCTGAGCTGTGATAGGGAGAGCTGAGACACGCCTCCTGAGCTGTGATAGGGAGAGCTGAGACATGCCTCCTGAGCTGTGATAGGGAGAGCTGAGACATGCCTCCTGAGCTGTGATAGGGAGAGCTGAGACATGCCTCCTGAAGCTGTGATAGGGAGAGCTGAGACACGCCCCCTTAGCTGTGATAGGGAGAGCTGAGACACGCCTCCTGAGCTGTGATAGGGAGAGCTGAGACACGCCTCCTGAGCTGTGATAGGGAGAGCTGAGACACGCCTCCTGAGCTGCATCAGAAAAGACATGCCTCTTAAGCTGTCAGCTTGATATAAATCTAGCAGAGCAATGAATGAGGAGATCTCTGGATCCATGTGAGGTACAGGGCTGGTTCTAGCTTTGTTAGAAAGACTACATTATGTATGATTTAATTTTTTTTTACTTTATTCATGGATAACCCCTTTAATGTAATATAGTGATCTACTGCTGGCCTCACCACTTGAGTATCAAGTGAATGTAAAAACACGAGAGCAGGCTCCTTGGCGCTCAATGCATATTTTGCAGCGTGTGTTATATATATCATTATACATAGGTACACACTGGACTAGAAGAACATGAACCAGCAGAAGTTGTGTGGCTTGCAAAGCTCATACAATACTGACGCTTATTCTGTACACGCGTGATTTATAGAAACTGTGTATATACAGGGATTTAAAAAAGTAAGTGTCCTATAACTAAACTAATATTCTAGTGTATCATCCGAAAATGCATGCTGAGCAATGGTATAATGGTACAACCTATGGACTCTCAGAATGCTAGATGATCCTAGAATGCTGAGGCTGGTAGTTTTGTAGCTGCCTGAGAGCCATAGGTTGCAGACCATTCTTATATGGGATGATAGCAGGGATGCGTATGAGCCTATATAAGAGCAATAACCCCTCCTTCATACATCATATGAATAATATTGGTATTTCCAGACTGCGAGTGCCAGTTATGGCTCCCAAAGGAGGCGTTTACACTAAAGATAAAAGGAGCAGTTGATTAGATGGCATCACAGACCAGAATTTGGACCCAATTGTGATTTTTGATACATTTTTGATAATTTTTGAAAGCCATCCCTCATGGACATGAGCTCATTAGGGATCCAGATCACAAGGAGCTTAAATGGCGCCAGGTGTGCCACCATATAAAATAATATGGTGGCATGCAGAATTTTTTAAAAAATTTAAATTTGTTTTAAGAATATAGTTCAGAATGGTGCGCTGTGTTACGAGGCAAATTGTGGATCAGCAAAACACGGACACCAGCCTTGCGCGTTCCACATTTTGCAGAACGGTAAATGGCGGGAACTATGATAGAAATGCCTGTTCTTGTCCATGGCTGCGGACAAGAATAGGACATGCTCTATTTTTTTTTGTGGGGCCGGAGAACGGAAGTGCGGATGTGGATAGCACACTTTTGTGGCCCCATTGAAATGAATGGGTCCGCACCCGTTCCGCAAAATTGCAGAACGAATGCGGACCCATTTATGCGGACGGGTGAATGGACCCTCAATGGGCCATATGGTATGAGATCACGGAGGGCTCAGTTCATGAAGATGCACATGGGGGGTACATGTAAATAATAAGTACATATCAGATCAGTTTTCTCAATTCTTTTTATGTGTATCATTTTAACACAACCTTCCATAGAAAAGTAGGATATCCCTCTCCAAAAAAAATGATATTTCCTTTAATTAAATAAGTCTGAGCTGCAGTACCTGAAACAGCCTATGGACAAGGGTGGCGCCATATCTATAACCACTGGTGTAAACAGTAGGGTGCAGACAGTGGGAGATTGTGTACTTCACGCTACTACTGAGGACACCTTTGGCCTCTTTCATATGAGTGATACAGATACGGTCTGTTCGGGTGAAAAACTGATGGTTTTGCAATCAAGATGAATGCGTTTTGTCTGCAATTGCGTTCAGTGTTTCAGTTGTTTCCGTCAGGATTGCATCCGTGAAGAATAACACTCAACATCTCCTAGCAATTGTGAGTGAAAACGCATTGCATCTGGATGCTTTGTGTCATTCACTTGATGGTAGCTGAGCTGGAGTCCCTAGCAGGGTAGCCCTATGTCATCAATAGGCCCTTGGAAGGTACACGGATAGGGTTGACGTCTTAAGACTATGAAAGACGTCCAAGCTCTGGATCTAAATACCCTTGGTCGCTTGTTGGCACCTACCCCTAGCCTATGTCCCAGCAGACACCAACCCCTCCTTCCTTAAACCCTGAACTATGTACAGGGAATTTTCAACAGCAATTGATGCTTAATATAATATCTACCGTCCCCTTCTTATTTGGTGCCACGTGTCCTCATTTACCTAATGTAAGAAACAAAATACGACTAGAATTCAGCTAAAGCCTCATGCACATGGCCCGAAGTATGTTGCCGTCTGCAAATTGCGAATCCACCAAATATGGATACCGTTCGCGCTGTATCCGCATTCTTTTTGCTCACCCGTTTACTTCAATGGATCCATGGTCTTTATTTAGACCCGTTGACTTCAAAGGGTCCATGGTCTCTATTTAGACCCGTTGACTTCAAAGGGTCCATGGAGACCATGGATCCATTGAAATCAACGGGTCAAAATGGAGACCACGGATCCACTAAAGTCAATGGGTGTGCAAAAAGCATCTGTATTTTGAAGAACCACGATTTGCAGACTGCACATGAGGCCTAAGAATGCATATACTAAAAAAAAGTTACTAAAACTAAATCTTCTCTACGTACGTATCAAATGCATCTTAAATATAGATATTTGTTTTTTTGCTATTTTTCTTTTTTTTTTAAATTAGAATCTACCCCCTTGACTCCCCCTATACATACTACATGCAAATCTACATTTCCCATCCATTTTATAAAATGTATACACTTCAAGACCGAAGAAGCTGCTGACTTGGACTCGACGTTTTTGGCGGGCACTGTACAGACGTACCAAGTACAGACGCATGCCAAATTCTGCTTTGCATTGCTATTTGCATCGGACAAGTCAGAATTCTTACAGGGTGGAGAAAGCGGGAGACATTTACAAGAGAGGGTAGGGTCTATATACAGGATATGGAGAAGGAGTTGAATTGGTGTCTATACATTCCTTCCTTCGAGGCATTAATCCTCACACTTCTCAAGGGTATGCAAAGAATGTGCAAATACGTCGCCAAGGTAATGATAGCTTCTCTTGTGCTTCAATGACGTCTTCCATGAGCCAGAGAAAGAGGGGACCATCGGGACCCTCCAATTCCCATATAGACGCTTGACCCCCAAGTCCTATCATAACTAAACGAGAGATATAGAAGAGTTAATTATATACAAACGGGCTCAGTTTGGATGTAACAGGCTGTCTGCTGGCTTAAAGGTGTATGACATCTACGAAAGGTCACAAAATCGGGATGCGCTTAAATCCATTCTGGTTTGGCTGAATTATTGGGCACATCCCAAGAAGATGCAACCTCGGTGCCTCGTTGGCAGTGCTGTGTGTGTTTGTGTGTGCGTGTGTGCGTGCAGACGCTTCCTTTTCATGCATTGTATGTACCAAGCATCAGTATTCACATTGTCCAGAAAATAGGTTAACTGATAGATCCATCGATATAGCGCCCTCTACTGGTGTAATGCATTGCATTCAAGTTGATTTCACATCCCTATACCTGAAAGGTAAATCACGAATTTGACAAATTGTAAAAAATAGTACAATATTTCCACCAGGCCTCCGCTCCAGTTCCTGTGCTTAATACAGACACAACCCCCTTAAGTAAGTTCTACCTAAGCGATAGGTGACCTGACCTTACTGCCTAAGTGAGGAAGACGATGGCTCAGCTTCCGTCTCACGGCATGCAAGGGGGGGAGCCTGTTGTACATTCGAGAACGAGAATCGGTGATATGAAGCAAATTAAAAAAAAATGTCTGCGATTGATGCAGGATTGGCTTGATAGAAAATGAATGCAGGAAGGGGAGAGGGGGCCGGGCAGAGTTCCTTTATTCTTCACGTAGCTGGAGACAGTAGCGGTGGTAGCGAAGCCTAAAGAACATTCTTTCCAGTAATGAATGTGTCATCCCCGGAACGGTGTGATGCTCCACAACACCCACATGCTTGAACCCTAAGGACTCGTACAGCTTGTGAGCTGCTATTTTCACAGCTGTCGTTCCAAGCACAATGGAAGAGTAGTGGTTTAACATGGCAAACTCCAGGACCCTACGGCCCAAGGCTTTGGCAATACCCTTCCCACGGTAGTTGGAATCTACCGACATCCGACGTAACTCAACGACGTTGTCTTCTTCGTTGCCTCTAGCTGCCACTATTCCAACCACTTTTCCTTCTAGGACGGCCACCCAGAAGCAGGATCCTGCAAAACACAACCATAAGCGCATGGGTGAGCAATGGGAACAGTCTATCTACAGAGAGGGTAAAATCCAGCCAAGGTAATCATCTAAGAGGTAATTCCATCACTAAGATATGGACTGGGACCCCCACTGTGACCTGCTCAGAATCTGAAACGCGTTGCTGCTCTCCATGGTGCAGGGAACTGCAGCTAGCCTCAGTCACTTTGCTGGAGCTTTGCTGGACTTTCCCTGCATCACAAGAGGCCGATGTACTAAATGGGGTTTTCTGAGTGTTTGATACTGATGTCCTATCCTTAGGATAGGCTCATCATTATCGATCAATGGGGTCCAACACCTGGCACTCCCATCAGTAAGCAGTTTGAAGAGGCCGCGGCACCTCCTTACAGCTTACCAAGCATGGCGCCGTTCAGGAGAAGACTGGCCATAGACCCTATAGAGAAATTTCCTGGGCACTGCCCGAGGCCTCTTCATGGCTGCTGGCCAGGTACACAATGATCTCAGCATTAACTAATGTTAGGAGCAACAGGTACTTATGCACCTAGCCCTCCTGAACTCAACTGTATCACTATCCTCAGGACGGCGATACAGTCGAATACTGCAGCAAGGCAGCAGTTTTTTGTGGTTCTCTGTGGTATTTGGTTCTGCTGGGACAATATTTTGTGCTGCACTGTGGTATTGCTGGCCCTGCCCACTTCTGTTGTCCCTCCCTGCTTGTGTTATAGAACAGCCTACTTATGCTGCCCTGCCTTCTGTCAATTTGGACCTGCCTACAACATGGGGGCACGTTTAGGTTTTTTCCAGGGCATCTTTAAGTTCCCAGTCTGCCCCGGTGCCATCCATTGGATAGCAGATGTGCTTGGTATTGCAGCTAAGCCCCATCCACTTGAATGGGAATGAGCTGTGCCTAGGTCATGTGACCAATGAATGTGACATCACTGTCCAAAGAAGAGGCTCTTTGAGCAGCCAAGAGTTGGACCCCCACCAAACATATACTGATGACCTATCCTTAGGATAGATCATCAGTACTGAAAACCCTTTAAATTTGAGAATCGGCCCCTTCAGATCGGCGGGATTTTCAGATGTTCGTCCCACACCAGTCATAAACTGATTTCATAACCTCGCGATGGTAGTACTCCTTATGAGACGGGAATACCTCTTTGACTCATTGAAGCATACAGACTAACCAAATTTCATATACACCCTCATGAATCTGTGTTGTACAGCAACACACGGAGAACCTACCGGTCTGTAATACATAACCGCAGGGACTGTGTGTGCCATAGAGGATCCATGACCATGGCATGAGCCCTTAGGTGGACACCATAGTATAATAAACTGATAGAATCCGGAGCGGATAGGATTCAGATGTACACTATACAGTATGTAAACCCTCATGCATGCTGTTTGTCATTTGCTTACTGATATCACAGCTAACGGTCAGGAATATTCAGCTTTGGGGGCATGGGCAGAATCATACTTTAGAAGGAAAGCATAGCATGGAAAACTTGAAGGCAACTAAAATTGTTCCAAAAAGTGAAGAACATACCTAGAGTGACCACTTTGACACTTAGATTTAAAGTACTTGGAAGAACACTTTTGTTTGATGAGTAGTTGACATCTATGCATAAAACGTCCATTTACCCCCCAAGAGTCACAATAAACTGAAGATTGAAGTGCATTGTAATACATTAGTGACATTTTAATTTAATTTTAGCCTTAAGGACCAGTAACATTTCCCCCCCTCTGTGTTCCAGCAGTCATAACGTTTTTATTTTTTTCTTCAATTTAGCAATATGAGACCTTGAATTTTGTGGGGAAAGTATTATCTCCTCTACATTGGGAGATATAGCCTTTAGAAATCGGGTCGGCAGTCAAAGCTGCTGAGACGGGTGTAACTACCATAGCGACAGATCATGTGACTGCTATGGGGCCCAGGGCAAGAGCAGGCCCAGTTGGGATCATCTCCTCTTCTACGGGAGGTGAAAACTTGGTCAGGACTCTACCCTCTAAAGCAGGGGTGCACAACGTTTTCTGGGTAAGGGCCACATTGTCCGACTGAACCAACGTCAAGGGCCGAAAATAAAATTTAAAGGGGTATTACCAACTGAAATACTGTATTTCTGGCAGATTGAACACACAGTGTATACCATTAATGTCTAGTTACAGTTCCAGGAGTCCCATCTAATGGGAGAAATACATGAAAAATGCATGTGAGCAGCCATAAAACATGGACATACATGTCTGTTACCAATAGATGGGGCCACACAGAATGCGCCTCCCTAAAGGAACAACTTTTAGCAAATGAGGCCGTGGAAAAATTGTCCAAGGGTCATTGAAAGGGGTTTAGGCAGAAACCCTTCTGTCCTGTGTGGGGGGGCCTGGTTTGACCTTACTATGGGGCCCTCACTTCTCTATGTACACCACTGAGCTGAGACCTGTTTTTACTTTTAGCTGACCTCACTCTTGGCCCAATTTCTAAAGGCTATATCTTCTGATGTAGAGGATATAATTGCATTGACTATAATGTATGAACAGGAAAAGAAGCAGCCACATCCTCCAGGATCGGGGCGGATGAGCCAGCAGTATGCAACAGTGCATGGGGGGAGTGCGGGAGGGTGAGTACTAGAGAGCTTCCCTCCACAGGTTATCACTATGCCCTAATTAGACCAAATGCCTGGAGAACCCCTTTAATGATAACATTCTGACTGCCTGCAGCCACCACTAGAGGGAGTGCTGAACGATTTAAACATTGAAATCAGTAAGACAGCAGTATGCAGTGAGCTCCCCCTAGTGGTGTCTAGATACAGGCAGAATGTTACA
The DNA here is from genome assembly GCA_900303285.1 of Rhinella marina. Taxonomy (NCBI): domain Eukaryota; kingdom Metazoa; phylum Chordata; class Amphibia; order Anura; family Bufonidae; genus Rhinella; species Rhinella marina. The sequence continues at coordinate 130,518 of ONZH01001719.1, forward strand.
AACAGCTGAATTAGCCAGAAGAAGATGCAGCGACCAGGTTTCTCTGTATCTCTTAATGCCATAGTAACCAGATGTAGTCAAGTTGCTAATTTTTGTAACTGTAACATTGTAATATGCAGAATTTCATATACTTCCGTCATCTCATGGCATGATATCTCCCCGATTCAGGTATTCAAGTGGAGTTTAGGACCTAATAAAATGTTTGTATTGGTTTTTCTATCATTAGAAAGTTTAATCTACTTTACTTTGTAATCACTTTTACAGCTCCAAACCCTGGAGAGTTAATCCGCACAAACTTACTTTCCCCAAGGAAATTAAAACCGGGCATTGCAGTGCAATTTACGGTAAGTGAGCGGACTGACATTATTTCCTGTTTTAGATACCATGCTCTAGTATCAAGAGAACAGGTAAATGCATGAAGAAGAGAGTTCACTATACAGTATATATATAATGTATATACATTGCATATGAACATGATGCAGAAATTAAAAAATTAATGTGTCCATTCAATTTGCCAGCCAATAAAAGGGGCACATCGACAACTGATATTAAATCTTTTTCCACAATTTTAAGTGGGTTTTTCTGGGAGTAATATATTGATGACCTATAACTCATAATAGGTCCTCTCTATCTAATCGATAGGGGTCTGCCCCGGCACCCCCACCAATCAGCTGCTTAAAGAGGCCGGGGTGCTCTGTTGAGTGCTGCGGCCCTTTTCTAGTCCAGTGACGTCATGTTCATTCCTCACATGGTCTAAGTGCAACCCAGTCCTATTCAAATGAATGGGCCTGGGCTGCACTACCAAGCACAGCCACTATTCAATGCATGGCGCTGTGCTTGTTATGCTGTGAGGAGGCTGCAGCACAGCAGACTTTTCAAACAACTGATTGGTGGGGGTGCATTTCATTCAGAAGCAGGGGGCATCTCCCTTCTGTTGAATGCTCCAGTTCTGTATGCAATAACCTCACTTCCTACTATGTTTGTTTTTTTCTAAGAAGCTCAGAAAGCTGCTAAGGAGGGAGAGATCAGACCTACAGACACACAGGAACTCCTCTGCTCTTCAGAGGCAGTGCTTCTATCAGGCTCCGGAGCTCAGCTAGCTCTGACACGCCCCCCATTTCCTCTCAGCCATCTTCAGAGTCTCTGATACCAGGGATGGATCTTGTCTGACAACAGGCAACTTAGGTGGAAGTGAGACCCCTGGTGGTCATGACTGTACAGCTTTTTTTTCAGGTGGATGCAGGCAGATTTTTTAATTAAAGAGGCTCTGTCACTACCTCCTAACCTATGTATTAAAATACATAGGTGGGTAGTGGCCTCACAATGAAGTCAAATCATACCTGTAATTCCCTTGTAGATGCAGCGGTTAATGTGTAATTTGAAGTTTAAAAAGTATGCAAATGAGCCTTCGGAGCACCGGAGGGCGGGCTTTTCCCTTCTGAGCACCGTATCTTCACCGCCCTCCCGGGTCCTAGGCACTCCTCCCTCCAGTGTTTAGAAACTCCCCTATCCTTTATGATTGACAGTGCTAGACCGTTCGGCGCATCTGAACGATGTCTCAGGCATGCGCAGTAGCGCTTGCAGTGCCGAACACTGCAAGCGCTTGGATTCAACTGCGCACGCGCCGTCACTTCGCCGAGCTCGCTCCTGGCTCCTCTCAGCTGATAAGAAACGCACACCGTCACTTCCGGGTTTGGCGAAGTGACGGCGTGTCCGCAGTTGAATCCAAGCGCTTGAAGTGTTCAGCACTGCAAGCGCTACTGCGCATGCCTGCAACATCGTTCAGATGCGCCGAACGGTCTAGCACTGTCAATCATAAAGGATAGGGGAGTTTCTAAACACTGGAGGGCGTGCCTAGGACCCGGAAGGGCGGTGAAGATACGGTGCTCAGAAGGGAAAAGCCCGCCCTCCGGTGCTCCGAAGGCTCATTTGCATACTTTTTAAACTTCAAATTACACATCAACCGCTGCATCTACAAGGGAATTACAGGTATGATTTGAATTCATTGTGAGGCCACTACCCACCTATGTATTTTAATATATTTTAACTCTTTAAAGTGATTGAGAAATTTGCTACTTACACCATTCCCTATTAAATGAAATTGTGTGAAAGTGCAGCGACTCTTTCAGGCTTCATGCAGATTATCATATTTTTCATCTGTGTGCTGCCCACTTTTTTTGCGGATAGCACACTGACCCATTCATTTGTATATGGCTATGCACACATCTGAATGGCCATTCCGCAAATTACAAAACATCTCTTATATGACTGCACTGTGAACAAGAATAGTCCTTTCTATGGGTCGGAATGAGAAAAATGCAGAATGCACGCGGGAAATATCTGGGGAGTGCGAACAAATATATGGATACCGTCATGTGCATGAAGCCTTACATTCCAAATGTGTAGGATGAGATTGTTAGGGATCAGAAAACAGCTTTAAAGTGTAACTGTTATTCTTTTTTTTATTTTTGTAATGTGTAGGGGCAGTGATACTGACCATTTTTGTAATATACATTAATTACTGAAATTGTAGTTTTTTATTAGAAAAATAGCTGTAAAGTGGCCCATTTTGAGCCTTAGCAGCGCTCCTCTGTCTTCTGTTTACATAACACAGTCAGTGTTAGCAAGTCTACACTGTTATGTAAACAGAGGACAGAGGAGCGTTACTAAGGCTCAAAATGGGCCACTTTACAACTATTTTTCTAATAAATAAGTACAATTTCAGTAATTAAAGTATATTACAAAAATGTTCAGTATCACTGCCCCTACACATTACACAAATAAAAAAAAAGAATGACAGTTACACTTTAATCGTTTAGTCGACATTGGGTTCCATACAGAGATAGATTACTAAGCTTATTACCATTTTCTCTGCATCAGGTCCCTCCAGTCATATCACATAGGAAACCATGTAGTATTAGCCCTGTACAAAGTATCTGCCCAGAGAAATAAACGTAACCAAATAATCTGAAATTAAGAGAAAAAAAAAAGAGCGAGAATCGGTGTCTAATTATATACTGTAGCAGGAGGTAACAACTGCTGGTTCCTGGTGATTAGACCTTACAGCAGAAGTGTCACCTGCTGTTCTGTTACCAGGCGAGAAGCATCATTCCCACTATTGTATTTCTAGACAGGCAGGAGCAGACAGTCAGAGGATTAACTAGGTCCCCAATTGTCTTTTTGGCTGCAAAGAGGCCTTTAAAGGAGTCTTCTGAGACTTTTATACTGATGACCTGGGTGGGGGTCCGACACCCGGGACTCCTGCCAATCAGCTGTTTGAGAAGGCACCGGCGCTCACAGTAGCACCGCAGCCTTCTCTCAGCTCACCAAGCACAGCACCATCCATTTCATAGTGGCCATGCTTGGTATCGCAGCTCAGCCCCATTCACTTCAATGAGGCTGAGCTACACCGAGGCTATGTGACCGATGAACGTGACATCATATGGCCTAGACCAGGGGTCCCCAAACTTTTTACACAGGGGGCCAGTTCACTGTCCCTCAGACCGTTGGAGGGCCGGACTATAAAAAAAAACTATGAACAAATCCCTATGCACACTGCACATATCTTATTTTAAAGTAAAAAAACAAACATTGTGCCCCCATCAATACTCAGATTAGCCCACTGTGCCCCCATCAGACCCCAGATCAGCCCACTGTGCCTCATCAGACATCAGATTAGCCATTGTGCCCATCAGACCTCAGATCAGCCCATTGTGCCCCATCAGACCTCAGATCAGCCCATTGTGCCCCTCATAAGACCCTCAGATCAGCCCACTGTGCCCCCATCAGACTCAGATCAGCTCACTGTGCCCTTATCAGAATAAAATAAAAAACTTCTTACCTCTCCTGCGCCGCGCTCCGCTCCGGCGCTCCTCTGTCTTCTCTGCCCGCGCTGCACTGTCACCTGACTGCGTGCAGCGTCAGGTCAGAGTGCGCGCACTATGTCCTAGCGCTGTACGTGGTCATGACAGTGCAGCGCGGGCAGAGAAGACAGAGGAGCGCCGGACCCGGAGCGGAGCCGCGGCGCAGGAGAGGTAAGAAAGTTTCTTATCTTATCCGACAGGAAAAGACAGAAGTGCGGCGGGGGCCGGATAAATGGCCTCAGGGGGCCGCATGCGGCCCGTGGGCCGTAGTTTGGGGACCCCTGGCCTAGACTAAGCTGCGAGAAGGCTGTGGCGCTGCTGCCTTCTCAAATGGCTGATTAGTTGGGGTCCTGGGTGTCGGACCCCACTGATCAGATACTTATGACCTATTCAGAGGATAGGTCATCAGTATAAAAGTCTTGGAAAACCCTTTTAAAGTTCATTGGCAGCCATGCTCTGTGTAAAAATTTAAATGGTACTCGTTAGAGTGCTGTGGACCCTTCATTCTGCTGATTAGTGGGGGGTCAAAGCCCCACCCTTCTAACATTAATGCCCTATACTAAGCCGCCCTATCACCTGGTAAAAGTTTAAACCTGCCCATCTCCCTCAGTTGGTGCCCCTCACTTGGAAAATCTAGAATCTTTTTTGCCCCTCTCTCTACTCCCCTTCACTCTCTTGAATTACTGGGACTGGAAGTTTTGGTGCCCAAAATGCAAAGGTGGCCATGTTTAGCCAAGCGGGGCGCTTCCACCATTCAGTGACCTTCACTGCTTTAATGCTCTGACCACTGGGTGCCAGGGACCGCCCTCTTGACTAAACACATCCACCTTTGCATACTGGGCAGCGGAACTAGCCACAATAATTTTCCAACTCCCTTCCACGAATTATTGGCGTGAATAGTTTTGGTGACTCATATGCAAATGTGGTCATGTTTAGCCAAGGGGGTGGTCCCCGGTCAGAACATCAACAGTGAAGGTCTCTGGGTGCCTAGGAACACCCCCTTGGCTAAACATGGCCCCCTGTGCATATTGGGCATCAGGACTAGCAGCCATGATAATTCTCCACCCTTATACCTGAATTATTGGGATTGCTAGTTCTCGTGATCAATATGCAAAGGTGGCCATGTTTAGTCAAGGGGGCTGTCACCATGATTTTCACTGCTCTGATGCTCCGCCTCATTGGCAAAACGCAGCCACCTATCAATATTGGGCACCAGAGCTATCACTTTTGTTAATTTCAGGAACAGAAGGAGGAGAAAAAAGGGGTAAAACACCATGTTTTCTTCAAAATAGCAGCAATAAACTGGACCGTGTGAACAGTGCGAGCTGCTGACACTCTCCTCTATTACAAACAAGCCTAATATAGAAAGTGAACACAGGCGGCAGAGAAGGCGCCACTATTTAGAGCTGCTACAATCTATAATAAAACCGCCCGCTGGTTTAATAAAATACCTGCAGCTAATCTGGAAAACAGGAGGCCGGTGATGCACTCTGCTCACCCTCCCGCTGCCCGGAGAAAGCTACTTCACAGCACAAAGCTGCTTCCATTTCATGCTTAATGGCGACGTTTTCTTATTTATGAGATAAGACGGCCAGTGGTGCACTACACGTCTGTAAAGGAAATGAGTCCATGTATTCTGCAGCTTCTGGGGAACTAAAAGTTCCAGCATCCAGCAGTGCAAACATCTCTGCAAAGATAATCTACACATTAGTGCACGTTGTGCTGAAATACACTGTGCTGCTGTTCACAAGTACAGAATGTCCTTCTACTGTAAAGATTTATCAATAGGGGCGCACCCTGGCCATACACCTGCCATTTTTCCCCACTTCTGCCCTACTGTGCTACTCCTGGTGCAGGGTTGGAACATGACCCACCCATTTAAAAAGCAAGACAGAGCAAAATTTGTGTAGGAGTGTTCCCTTAAAGGGCATCTGTCAGCAGTTTTCTACCTATGACACTGGCTGACCTGTTACATGTGCGCTTGGCAGCTGAAGACATCTGTGTTGGTCCCGTGTTCATATGTGTCCCGCATTGCTGAGAAAAATGATGTTTTATTATATGCAAATGAGCCTCTAGGAGCAACGGGGGCGTTGCCGTTACACCTAGAGGCCCTGCTCTCTCTGCAACTGTCATTCCTTCTGCACTTTGACAGCACCAGGCAGTGTAAACGTGATCAAACCTGGCCCCGTCAATTCAAAGCAGAGCAGAGCCTCTAGGTGTAACGGTAACGCCCCCTGTGCTCCTAGTGGCTCATTTGCATATAATAAAACATCATTTTTCTCAGCAGTGTGGGCACATATGAACATGGGACCAACACAGATGTTTTCAGCTGCCAAGTGCACATGTAACAGGTCAGCCAGTTTTATAGAAATTTAAAGGGATATTTCAAAATTTTAACATTGATAGTCCATCAGTATCTGATCAGCGGGGGTCTGACTCCCTGCACCCCTTGCTGATCAGGTTTTCCCATGTATGTCCTGTGCTAGAACTACACAGCTCCATCTGTTGTGTAGTGGATCGAGCTGGTTACTCCTGCACTAGTCTCCATTCACTTCAATGGGCTGCAGTAACCATCACCATCCTCTACACAATGGATGGCGCTGTGTAGACCTGGTACTGACTTCCAGAACAGGGAGCTACGCAAGGGTTTCGGACCCCCCCCATTACATATTGACTTTCTATTCCTTAACCCAAATCCAGTGTTCTTCTACCACTTCTGTACATTTCCACTAGTAGATGCCTGAGCAGACTGGTTACTTATGGCACACGTATACAATGTCATTACTAGGCGTGCACATACAATAAACTCATTCACCTCATGTGTTCTCATGTCTTACAAGTGAACTCCGTGAACTCACAGTACGGCATTTATGAACCCCTTGTACACCACCGTGAGTCTGCATACTGTGTGTAAGTGCTAAGTGGGGCATACAATGAAGGCAGTGTAAAAGATGGTGGATGATCCGTGTTAGGGTGAATTCACACACAGCAGAAATTCTCAGTCGTTCTTCTATTTATCTGAATGAGGCTTTCAGAGATCCATATCCTTGTTGCAGAATTATGTCAATGTTATATGGCGGCAGGATGAAAGTAAATGTGGTCGCTTGCAGTTGCCACACAAATCACCAGAATTCCAGACCTTCTGACTACGACTACAGTCACTTTCATTGTGTTAGGATATTTGGCTGCGCAACGTGTGTTGTCGCCATGTAGCTCCAGCCTTCAGCTCTGCGCAGACATATGCCTCCTACAGAAGTATACCTCCTATAGATGCATTCTACTGTATGGTCATATGCAGGGATGCACCACCAATGAGGCCACGTGAGGCGATCGCCTCAGGCAGCACCAAGTGGGGGCAAGAGAGGGGCAGCTGAAAGGCCATGGGCTGAAGGGAAGGGGTTGGGTTAAGAAATTGGCATTGGACAGGGAGGGAAGGGCGCCATTTCAGTTTTCACCTCAGGCAGCAGAAAGGCTAGGTGCACCCCTGATGCAAGGGTGACATCTGCGGCAAAACTGCATGCAATTCACACTAAAATTTGCAAGTAACACATGCACTTTTTGGTGCAGAAACACACAGAAATCCGCATGGAAATTTGTGACAGCCGCACCTGTGTGCAGATAGCCCAGAGTGAAAAAGAGTCTGACAGTAAGCAAGAGAGAGAGAGGGCGAGTCAGAGGTATCACGTAGCTACTTGAAAACCATTAACAACCTGCTGTTGACAGATCTGTCATTGCTACGTGACTCACATACTACATGAACACCCAGGATCTAGTATTAGATCACTTTTTGGATGTTCCGATACCGGTGAGCCCGGCTGTCCTAAAAGCCTCATCAGAACCATCCAAGAATTACATTTTCACTGCAGTAGAGGTTCATTATATAACAGAATACTAGGCGGCCATGTATACTGCTTCTACTTACATCTGCATCACACTGTGACATGAGCCGATCACTGCAAAACCTGCTGAGTGGGACGAATGCCACAGACGTGCGGTGTCACATACCAGAATCCAGGGCAGGAGGAGCACACAGTGATGTATGTGTTAAGTTATGGTGGAAATGTAGACTATTATTTAGAGGGTAACTAAACAATTGCTGGGACAGAAACTCTGCTCAGAGCACTCAACTCTAGTGCTTTACCCATGTCATTATCATACAGTACTATATGTGTAATCTGTAAAGAACCGGCAACATATGGAACTCCTCCAATGTATAAGACCAGAACATATGGACCTCCAGTGTACTCTATAAAGGACCGTAAAGTATGGACCTACCCCAGTGCAATCTATAAATTACTGGGAACACATGGATCTCCTCCAACATATAGGACCGAAACATATGGACCTACCCCAGTGTAACTTATAAAAGACTGGAACATATGGACCTCCTCTAACGTATAGGACCAAAACTTATGGACCTACCCCAGTGTAATCTATAAATTACTGGGAACACATGGAACTCTCCCAACATATAGGACCAATACATATGGAGCTACCACAGTGTAATCTGTAAAGGATTGGAACGTATGGACCTCCTCTAACGTATAGGACCAAAATGTATGGACCTACTCCAATTTTATCTATAAAGGACTAGAATGTGTAGACCTACTCAAATGTGATCTATAAAGGATGAAACTGTATGGACTTCTTCCAATGAAGCTATAAAGGACTAGGAATATATGGACCTCCTCCAATGTATAGGACCGGAACGTGTGGACCTCCTCCAATGTAATCTATAAAGAGCCAGAACATATGGACCTCCTCCAATGTAAGATATAAAGGACCAGAACATATGGAACATATGGACCTCCTCCAATGCAATCTATAAAGAACCAGAACATATGGACCTCCTCCAATGCAATCTATAAAGAGCCAGAACATATGGACCTCCTCCAATGTAAGATATAAAGGACCAGAACATATGGAACATATGGACCTCCTCCAATGCAATCTATAAAGAACCAGAACATATGGACCTCCTCCAATGCAATCTATAAAGAACCAAAGTATATGGACCTCCTCCAATGTAAGATATAAAGGACCAGAACATATGGACCTCCTCCAATGCAATCTATAAAGGACCAGAACATATGGACCTCCTCCAATGTAATCTATAAAGGACCAGAACATATGGACCTCCTCCAATGTAATCTATAAAAGACCAGAACATATTGACCTTCTCCAATGTAAGATATAAAGGACCAGAACATATGGACCTCCTCCAATGTAATCTATAAAGAACCAAAGTATATGGACCTCCTCCAATGTAATCTATAAAGGACCAGAACATATGGACCTCCTCCAATGTAATCTATAAAGGAACATAACATATGGATCTCCTCCAATGTAATCTATAAGGGAACATAACATATGGATCTCCTCCAATGTAAGATATAAAGGACCAGAACATATGGACCTCCTCTAATGCAATCTATAAAGGACCAGAACATATGGACCTCCTCCAATGCAATCTATAAAGGACCACAATTTATGGATCTCCTCCAATGAATAACACCAGGATGTACGGACCTCCTCCACTGTAATCTATAAAGGACCGGAACATATGGACCATCTCCAGTGTAATCTATAAAGGACCGGAACGTATGGACCATCTCCAGTGTAATCTATAAAGGACGGAACGTATAGACCATCTCCAGTGTAATCTATAAAGGACTGGAACGTATAGACCATCTCTAATGTAATCTATAAAGGACTGAACGTATGGACCATCTCCAGTGTAATCTATAAAGGACTGGAACGTATGGACCATCTCCAGTGTAATCTATAAAGGACTGGAACGTATGGACCATCTCCAGTGTAATCTATAAAGGACCGGAACGTATGGACTATCTCCAGTGTAATCTAAAAAGGACTGGAACGTATGGACCATCTCCAGTGTAATCTATAAAGGACCGGAACGTATGGACTATCTCCAGTGTAATCTAAAAAGGACTGGAACGTATGGACCTACTCCCATGGCTCAAAGAGAACCTAATGTATTACAAGGGTTGTCTGCAAAGCCATTGGGAAATGTGATATAATGGAGGCCGCCATTTAGGTCACTCATCTATTAGCCAGAGGGAAGAGCAGCTACACTCTGGAAGCCGGATACCCAGTTGTGTCATACAGCAGAGGAAACGTTCTGGAGGTCCAGCAGGTAGAGGTCTGAGGGCCCAGGAGCTTCCAGTTACATACATTCCATTGAGAGTCTCCAGACCAGTGGCCATGAATCTGCAGTCAGTATATGATTTCTGCACTTCTCAGTGTTGCAACAATGTATCAGCTTCAGGATACGTTTCGGAGATTATGTTTCTCATCTCTGCAATTTGGTTACCAATTAACAGGCACAATGAAAGCAGTGAAGTGTAATGTCTAACCAGCGTACAACATTTCCGGGGCAGTTTTGGACTTGGTTAACCCTCTAACTTAAAATCAGAATTCAAGATCAAAGATTATAGTACTCTGAGCCCGGGGCGAAAGTATCACCTCTGCCTGACTTCTAATTTTAGTGAATTAAACAGGAAATGGCGACCTGAGTATAAAAGGTACGAGAATTTACCAGCATTAAAGGGGTTTTCTGGGAGTAGAGTATTGATGACTTATCCCTAACATCAGATCGGTGGGGGTCCGACACCCGGGACCCTCGCTAATCAGCTGTTTGCACTCACCGTGGGTCCTATTCAAGTGCATGAGCCTGAGCTGCAATACCAAGCTCAGCCACTATGCCATGGACAGCGCCGTGCTTGGTAAACTGTGAGGGGGCCACAGCACTTAGACTAGTTTTACACAGGAGGCAGGGTAAACCGATCAGATATTGATGACTTAGCCTGAAGATAGGCCATCAGTATCAAACTCCTGGAAAAGAGCTTTAATACGGTGTTGTCACCTCTCCTGACATTTCTATCTTAGTAAGTACTTGCATTCCTTATATAATAACAATTTAGGATCTCAATCTCTGCGTTGTGTCATTCCTCTGTTATTCCTCCTAGAAATGTATGAATAAATTGACAACTGGGCATTACCATTCCTCTTGCGTGTTTTGAGAACGGACAGCATCCGGACTGAATCCTGACCTATTGATTTCAATGGGTATGTGCACATGAGTGTCGTTTATCACTGATCATCTCTTCTACAATATATTGTGCCTCTAAGGCCTCTTTTACACGAACGTTGTGTTTTGCGGTCCACAAATTGCGGATCCGCAAAAACAATGGATGGCATCCGTGTGCATTCCGTATTTTGCGGAACGGAACAGCTGGCCCCTAATAGAACAGTACTATTCTTGTCCATAATACGGACAAGAATAGGACATGCTCTTTTTTTTTGAGGGCCTACGGAACGGGCATACAGATGCGGACAGCACACGGTGTTTTTTGCGGGCCCATAGAAATGAATGGGTCCGCATTTTTCATTTGAAAAATGCGGATCGGAGCCCGCAAAAACAATGTTCATGTGAAAGAGGCCTAACATGCAGCTCGGTCCCCACAGAGGTGAATGGGACTTGCATTAAAAAGTGTTATCACTGATGGTTCTAGGGGATGTTTAGTTTTAGGCCCCTTGCAGACGAGCGTGTGTCACGCACGGAATCTGCATCGCAGCTCCCGGCCTGAACTCCCGGCACTGACGGGGTCACATAACATTATACTGATTTATGATGTAACCCTTACAGTTCTGGAGTGTATTAGATGACACTGACATAATGCTGTTAGTGTTATCCAACACATTCCAGAACTGTAAGGGTTACATACCATCATAAACCAGTATAATGCTACTTGACCCTGTCTGTGCCGGATTCCGTGCATGACACACGCTCGTCTGCAAGGGGCCTTATTCTTCAGTTTTGCCACAGTTCTGCCTACTTGTTCACTACTGTCCTGGTGACAGGTTTGAGTACATCAATGTTACAGAAGACTTGCAGCTTGACCCTTGGCTTTTGGACAAACCCTTTAAGAAGGACCCATAACCCATTCCCGATCTTTCAGTAAATACTTATATTTCCCATGAAATAACAGTTTGGGAGCATCAATTAATTCTTAGATTTTCACATTGTGCTGCTCCTCTGTTATTCCTCCAAGAAAATTATGAATGATACCAGTTGAGGGTGTGTCCCTCAACTGGCTTACAAATACTGGCTTACAAATACTGATGCAAAAATACTGACCAAATACTGATCATGTGAAAGAGGCCTTTGACAAGAGGAATGGCAAGATCCGGTTGTCAATGCATTCATAAAGGAATAATACAGGCAGGGGCGTAGCTATAGGGGGTGCAGAGGTAGCAGTCACTACCGGGCCCAGAGCCTGAGGGGGCCCAAAGGCCCTGGTGCCGTATAAGAAGACACTAATATTATAGAAAGTTCATGCTGGTCAAGTTACACCTCTGGCTGGAGGGAAGGGGTTAGGTCAAGAATTTGGCATGGGGAAGGGGTGCGTTTCAATTTTTGCCTCAGGCAGCACGAAGGCTATGTGCTTCCCTGCCCCTGGCCACAAAGCACTGAGGGAAGGGGGGCCCCAAGCTGAACTCTTGTACCAGGGCCCATGAACCTTTAGCTACGCTCCTGAATAGAGGAAAGGTTCTGCTTCAGAATTGCTATTTTATGGGGAATACAAGGATGTACTAAAACAGAAATGTAATGATTCTCTTTAATGCCTCATGCACACGACCGTTGTTTGGGTTCACATCCGAGCCGCATTTATTGTGGACCTATTCACTTCAATGGGGCCGCAAAAGATGCGGACAGCATTCCCCGATGTCTGCATCTGTTGCTCTGATCCGTGGCCCTGCAAAAATTGAACATGTCCTATTCTTGTCCATTTTGTGGACAAGAATAGGCATTTCTATAATGCCAATTGCGGAACGCACACGGGCGGCATACATGTTTTGCAGATCCACAATTTGCGGACCGCAAAACACGCTGCGGTCGTGTGCATGTAGCCTAATGTGAAACTCTAGCTTTAATTACCAGTGGGACTACAGCCAGCAAAACCCGAATATTAGGAACACGTGACCCTCTGTAAAGCCTCATTCACCGGTCAGTGTTCCACAGACGTGTGTTGTACATGTTCTCCATGGACAGCACACGTCCCCATTCATTTTAATGTGTGCATCTGTGTTTCATGGGTCATTAGTAGGGGATGCTTTGAAATTATTTTCAGCTGTGCGGGGTCAGTGAAACACGGATGGCACACAGACAGCAAAAAACGGACACACGGACCCAACATGGATCCTTCACAGACAGCTTCACGGAACACTGACCACCTTCTCACGGATTTGAGAACGGACATGTGAATGAGGCTTTAGGAAGGATAAATATGGCAGAAATAACGAGTGTTCTGCGCAGCAGATGTCTGTCTTCAGGGTATGACTTTGATGAGGACGAGGCAGTGAATGAATCAGAAGCTGCTGATTCCAGTATAGGCTACATGTCCCCCCTGCCATCTCTGTGGGTCATTTCAGTACATACTGCACATGGATGAGCCCTTTTTAGCACCCGTTTTAGTTTAAGTAAATTCCCAATAAAGTCAATGGGAACAAAAAAAAAGTAGTAATTAATAAAAAAAAACAAAAAAACTGTAAAATAGGTGCACTCTGCTTCCAGTCTGAACCCCACTTAACAGAATAATTTTCATTAAAACTCCTGACATGTGAGTTTTAGTAACTACGTGCCTTCCCCATGTAATAACAATTCTGTAGCATCTATTCTTATGTCTCTATGTTGTGCCGTTCCTTTATTATTCCTGCTAGATGTTATGGATGAAATGCTAGCAGTTTACAATGAGGGTCCAGATGGGTGTTATCAGTTGGGAGGGTCCCCGCTGAGCCTGACAATGGGAGCACTAATTGGATGGTGTCAATCGGCACAGGGACACCTGGTAACACCCAGCTGGACCTTGATTGCAAACTGCCAGTAATTCATTTATAACTTCTAGTAGGAATAATAAAGGAAGGACCCATCATACAGTCATAAGAAATGATGCTAAAACAGACATGTCAGAAGAGGCTACAGATCCTCTTAGAGGAGTTGTCTGCTTTAGACAATCTCTTAATGTTACCAGGGTCCCTTGATCATTGGATCACAAGGGGTTCTGCTGCGATCCCTAGTGATCAGCATGCAAGGGAACCAGGCAGAAAGTGTCCAGGTTCCCTGCAGCGCCATCACGGGGGGAAAAAGTACTACACAATTCCCATTGAATCATTAGAAAAGGCCTTTAAAGAGACAAACTCTTTACAGCCACTCCATTCCAACAAATTAGGGTCCTGAATGAGGACCCCACTGTCTTAATTCAGAATTCCCTAATATCAAAGGGGATTTTTAAACCAGACAATCCCTGGTCACAAAGCATATTCTACATTTTTCAAACCAGCACTTGGATCTGAATATTTTTGTAATTACATGTAATTAAAAATTTATTATATCCAGTGAGCAATTCAATAAAATGTATCTGTATAGCGCCACCTGCTGTTTGTTCTTTTCCTTATTTTCTGTCCATCTTACTGAGGTGGTCGCACATGCTCATTTTAAATGTACAACTGTCAACAGCCATATGTTCTGTTAGAAACTGTGGCAGTTACAGGGAGAGAGCTCAGTAGAAAGGACACAACTCCCCACCCCATTTCCCCTCCTAAGCTGCCAGCTTGATATAAATCTAGAATGAATGTGGAGATCTCTGAATCCATGTGAGGTACAGGGCTGGTTCTAGCTTTGTTAGAAAGAGATTGTTATGTCCTGTATGATGTCTGATTTCCATTTTCTACATCATGACGTAACCAATTTAAAAGGGTTCTCCAGGATTCTGATATTAATCTGTGTTTAGATGTGTGAGGGCCCAAATCGAGGCACCCTCACCAATTACCGTAGCTGTGGAGGCCACGGTGCTCCCTGAACGCTTAGGCCTCTGATGTCATGTTCATTGGTCACATGACCTAGGCACAGCTTGGTCCTATTCAAGTAAACAGGGCTGAGCTGCAATACCAAGCACTGCCACTAATCAACAGATGGCACTGTGCTTGGTAAACTGCAAGGAGGCCGTGGCACAAGGAGAGCTGATCGGTCAGGAGTTGGCGCTCCCGATCTTTTACTGATCACTGATCCTGACAGGACATCAATATGAAAATTCTGGAGTACCCCTTTAACCTCAGCAATAATTTAACAAGCAATGTATTACTATGGAGCTACAGATTCAGGTATAATATTCCGTAATATATGACATAACTGTTTATTTAAAAGAATTTGGCATCTGATCATGGCCCTGGCGTCTTATCTATGGGCATTCTGTCTGATCCCATGCCACGGCATGCCGCCCTCTCCCTGCCGGGTTGTCTGCTACCGCTGCTACTACTGCAGGGAGATGATAGTAGTGACGCTGAATTATTTACATGAGAAGAATGGTTTTCTGCTCATTTATCATACACCGGCACGGCAGGCGGCTGTCACTCAGCTGACTGGTTCTGTACCACAAGACGAGAAAATGATTAAAGTGCATCTTCTGGGATTATACGTCTTCTGCCAATATTCATACAAAAGGATTCAGGATTATTTTATTTTCAACTGCCCATTCTAAAAAGTCTTCCTATGTGAAGCCTATGGGGGAGATTTACCAAAACTGTGAAGAAAAAAAAACATGATACGGGGGAAGGAGGATGAGGAAGTGAATTCCTAGAAAATGTCAAGACTACAGAGGGAAACAAGAAGAAGTTCAGGGGCGGACTGGGAACTTAAAGTGGCTCTGGAAAAAAAAACTAAAAGTGGCCCCATTTTGTAGTCGAGTCCAAATTGGGGGAAGGCAGGGCCAAGACAAGTAGGCAGGGCCAGCACTATCATATTGCGGCACACAATATCACCCCAAAAGAGCCAAATACCACAGTCCATCATAAAATACTGCCCCTAGCAGCACAAAATACACCCCCAAAAACTTCCAGTGGCCGGCTGTAAGGAGGGCTCAGGTGGTCCCCTGGCCTTGTAAGGTCTTTGGCCAGTCCGCCCCTGAAGAAGTTGATGGGAAAAGTGGACCTCCTCATAAGGCTCCATTCACACGTCCGTGTTTTGCGGATCGCACATAATAGAAATGCCTTTTCTTGTCCGTGTATTCGGACAAGAATAGGACATGTTCTATTTTTTTCGGGAGCCGCGGAACGGAAGTGCGGATGCGGACGGCACATCTTTTGCGGCCCCATTGAAAGTGAATGGGTCCGCACCCGTTCCGCAAAATTGCGGAATGGATGCGGACACCATTTGCGGACGTGTGAATGGGGCCTAAAGGTGATGCAGGACTAGATTTGGCCTCAGAAGAACCTTGATAAATACTGATCCTCTCAAAACAATGAGCATCAAGATCATGCAAGGTGGAGGAGATTTTGGAGGATGACCAGCACTTGTC
Organism: Rhinella marina; assembly: GCA_900303285.1. Classification (NCBI taxonomy): domain Eukaryota; kingdom Metazoa; phylum Chordata; class Amphibia; order Anura; family Bufonidae; genus Rhinella; species Rhinella marina. The sequence continues at coordinate 146,758 of ONZH01001719.1, forward strand.
TGGCTCTCAGGTAAATTAGCCCAAAATAATGGACCTTCTGTGTAAGAAACCCCCTTTTCAGGATGTGCAGGACATTCTAACTACCATACAGTAGACCGTTTCTCTAAGCTACACAGACTTCATTTGTATTCCTCTCATTTAGACACAATGAAACAAGAGATGACTTCTCACAAAATTATACAAATTCAAGAGAAGAAAACAAAAAGGACAAAGGAGAGAAGGTGCAGGAACAAGAAAGCTTGGGAGATGGTAAGCTGGCAGGATTTAAAAGGGTTGTCTCTATTGGGTCTTATAAACCAAAATGAAGAGCTTTATTGTAAGAGAATCTCCAGCTCTGGCGACCCAGGCCCATCTATGCAATACTGTATATGGACAGGCATTGCTATAGGAGGCCGCCATGTAATACCACATTTTACCAGCAGATGCAATTAGCTACTTGGTAATACAGTTGATTGCTGGGGGTTAGCGATCAGATGATTAAAGTTTCAGTAAAGGGGTTGTCTTTATGGGACAAGACCTTAAAGGGGTTTTCCCATCTCAGACAATGGGAACATATCGCCCCCATTGACAACGAGAACGGAGCCGGAAAGGTGGTGTCCAGAGGACCCCGGGTTTCCCTGGGTCCGGCCACCCCCAAGCGATCTCCCTGCAGTAGTGAATGGGAGCGCATGGAGCTTGCGCGGCCACCCCTCCCATTCATTTCTATGGGGCCGATGGAAATAGCTGAGCCAGCATTTGCCTATATGATAGAAATAAATGGAGTGCAGCTGCACATGTGCAGTGCGCCCGCCATAACTTTTGGAGCTCCGTTCTTAGTGAAGGTGCGAGTCCCAGAGGCAACATGCCTTAGCGATATGCCCCCATTGTCTGAGATGGGAAAACCCCTTTAAAATGTTTTTTTTTTTTGGACATAAATAATGATAACCTATTCTCATGATAGGTCATCAATATCAGATTGACAGGGGTCCAACTTGTGGCACCCTTGCTAATCAGCAGTTGCCTCTTCCTAGGGCTGTGACGTCACGTCCATCGGTTGCACGGCCTTTGTGTAGCTCGCATTCAAGTTTATGAAACTGAGCTGTAATACCCAGCACAGCCACTATGCAATGTATGGCGCTGTGCTTGTATGCTTTAAAGGGAACCTGTCATCACCTTTATGCAGCCCATACTAACAGCAGAATAAAGTAGAGACAGGGCGAGTTGATTTCAGCGGTCTGTCATTTATAAGTTAAAAGTAAGTGGTTGCCGAGAACCAACATCACAAACATTGCAGATCAGGCCTGGAAAGAGTCAAATCTTCATGAGAAGAGTCCTGGTTATTCGTGAATTCCTGCTCTCCCTGCCCACCTGATGATGATTGACAGTCTTCTACCTAGTTTTCTCCCTTTCTCTGTAGGAGAGAACTGCCAATCATCAGCAGATGGGCAGGAGAGCAGGAGATTAGGAATAACCAGGACTCTTCTCAGGTAGATTTGACTCTTTTCAAGGCCTGGGATGCAATGTTTGTGATGTTGGTTCTCAGCAACCACTTACTTTTAGCTCAAGAGAGACCACTGAAATCAGCATTTCTGTCACTAATTTATACTGCCCTCAGTACAGTCAGCATAAAGTTGATGACAGGTTCCCTTTAAGGAGGTCTCAGCACTTGGATCACCTGGCCATTTCTAACAGCTGATCGGTGGGGGTGTTGGAAGTCAGATCCCAACAGATCAGAGACTGATGACCCATCCTCAGGATAGGTCATCCATATTTAATTCCCAGACTTATAGAGTCCTTATAAAACATGCAAGACCACCATAGTACTCTAGACAGCAACATGACCAGCAATGGCTTCACACACCTCGCTACCATAATGACCTTACTAATGACTACGCATAGCTGGAGGGCTGGTGTTTCTAAACACTTTTCTATAGCGTCCCCGCCTCTGCCAGGACATTAAATCCCAAGATGGAGCCAAATATACGGGAATCAGCAAATCTAATTTACTCCTCAGCAATCATACATGGTGTCAATTTATAGTGAAGTGTTCTGCTAAATGGCTCTCTGGCCGAGTTGCTCTTAAATTAAGTTAAGCTTCGTAAATGAGCAGCCACTGTATAATCAAATGCGGAAGCAAATGGAGATATTCATTAGGATACTGCTGCGTGCCTACAGAAGAGAACTGGTCAGCAGGTCAACTCATGGCCCAGTGTAGAATAAATCTGAGGTGCCCAAAATGTGGTACCTTCTATCACCTATTAATAGGACATGTGGACACTGGTTGCCCAGATGGGACAACTCCCTTGGGTTAGCTAAGGTTGCCTTGTGGATCCCGCGGCAGGACCACATGGTGTACGGGCAACCTAGAGGGATGAGATCTAATAAAAGAAATAACCAAAGACCACCAGAAGAACATTTTGTGCATTACAAGAAGTATAGGTTTACAGGGACTGAAACATTCCAACCTGGGACGGTTCACAGAGACGTGGGACATATGGCAGCTATTCCCATGGGTCAGGTGATGGTGTTCTCATAAACCTCCAGTTATTCCACTCTATGTACTTCATCTAGTCTGGGTAGCTCCCTGACAGAATGATCCATTACAAAAGGAAATTTCCACTTACGATGATGAGACATGTGAGAAGGTTGTAAAGAAACCCATATATACATTCCTGGAACATTTACACTGTACACATTGCTAAGGCGTAGAGGAATGTTTTGGAGATACAGCAATGAATGGTATATGGCCCATTCATCTACACGATACTGTACAGAGGACATAGCATGCACAGAATAGACAGGAGGTTTGTGGTTGATCCATGCCCCCATAGTCATATTTAGGGTATAAGGGGAATTGTACATGAAGTCACTGCATTGTGTCACCTTTCACCTCTACTAAAAAAAAATCTAAGCTCAGACCTCACCAATCTCAACACCCACCAATGAGGCCAGGTGAGGCTATCACCTCAGGCAGCACCAGATAAGGGGCAAAAGGGGGGCAGCGGAAGGGCCATGGACAATGGGTGCTTTCATTGTGGCAAAGGGGTTAGGTTAAGAAATTGCCATTGGGGGAATGGGGGGCTAGGTGCACCCCTGTCAACATGTCAACACCTCCAGTACCATGAGGTCAGCCCAACACAGAACCCACTCTGTCTACTACCAGACACATTGCTTGTTAATTTCTGGCTTGTTGGTGGTTACACAATTTATTTCCATTTATAAATGGCACTAAAGAATCTGCGGCTGCACAGATGAATGTGCAGCTGCAGGAGAGGAGAACCAGCAGGGACAGCAAGCTTCCTCATAAAGAAGGCAGGGATGGTTTATTTCTATCGTGATCATTTGTGAGCGCTGCATACAACAGGCAACAAAAAGATACTAGAGCGGCTAGATTTCCAGACGTCAAAACTGTAGGAGAAAGTATGAGAACTACTGGGGTGTGGGCAGGTGGAGTCTGGTACCGATTTTGCATTTAATTGGTTGCCAGTCCTTTTAAGAACAAAGATAATTTTTAGCTCGATAACTTCAGAAAGTAAATTAAAACTTCAGTATTTCTAAGTTTTCCAAGTTCTAAGAAACTGTAAATGTTCTGCTCATAAACTGAAGATTTTCTAGTAAAATCTAACAGAATGGCCTTGTATAACCCCATCACAAACTAAGGGTGTTCATTTTATAGATTGATGCTACCATTTACAAGGGTAACAATAGAGCCATAAGCTAGAGGTAGGCAAAAGGTTATAGTCAAAGGATAAAGGTAGGCTGAAGGCTATAGCCATAGGATAGAGGTAGACTGAAGGCTATCGCCATAAGACAGAGGTAGGCTGAAGCCTATAGCCATAGAATAGAGGTAGGCTGAAGGCTATCGCCATAAGACAGAGGTAGGCTGAAGGCTATCGCCATAAGACAGAGGTAGGCTGAAGGCTGTAGCCATAGGACAGAGGTAGGCTGAAGGCTGTAGACATAGGATAGAGGTAGGCTGAAGGCTGTAGCCATAGGATAGAGGTAGGCTGAAGGCTGTAGTCATAGAGTAGAGTTAGGCTGAAGGCTATAGCCATAGGACAGAGGTAGGCTGAAGTCTATAGTCATAGGATAGAGGTAGGCTGAAGGCTATAGCCATGGGATAGAGGTAGGCTGGAGGCTATAGCCACTGGATAGAGGTAGGCTAGAGGCTATAGTTTTAGGATAGAGGTAGGCTGAAAGGCTATAGTCATAGGTTAGAGGAAGGATGAAAGCCATGGTTGTAGGATAGAGGTAGGTTGAAGGCCATAGTCATAGGACAGAGGTAGGTTGAAGGCTATAGTCATAGGATAGTGATAGGCTGAAGGCTATAGTCATTGAATAGAGGAAGACTGAAGGCTGTAGCCATAGGACAGAGGTAGGCTGAAGGCTATAGTCATTGAATAGAGGAAGACTGAAGGCTATAGCCATAGGATAGAGGTAGGCTGAAGGCTGTAGCCATAGGATAGAGGTAGGCTGAAGGCTGTAGCCATAGGACAGAGGTAGGCTGAAGGCTGTAGCCATAGGACAGAGGTAGGCTGAAGGCTATAGTCATAGGATAGTGATAGTCTGAAGGCTATAGTCATTGAATAGAGGTAGGCTGAAGGTTATAGTTGTAGGATACAGGTAGACTGAAAGCTATAGTCACAGGATAGAGGTAGGCTGAAGGCTATAGTCACAGGATAGAGGTAGACTGAATGATATAGTTGTAGGATACAGGTAGACTGAAAGCTATAGTCACAGGATAGAGGTAGGGTGAAGGCTATAGTTGTAGGATATCACTATGTTGAAGGCTATAGTTGTAGCATAGAGGTAGGCTGAAGGCTATAACTGTAGGACAGAGGTAGACTGAAGACTGTAGTTATAGAATATTGATAAGTTGAAGGCTATAGTTATAGGATAGCAGTAGCAGAAAGCTATTGTTGTCAGAGGTGTGACTTGAAGCATCAAAATCTGTAATAGATCCCCCTCACCACTGTATCAGGAAGCAATCATTCAGACTGTCAGTGGACCCCCTCAGAAGCCTCATGTCTAAGCCCAGGGTGCTCTCTATTAAAGTACAACTAAACCTGTGACTTCAGATTAAGAACTAATAATAACATTGTTAAATATAGAAGCGTAAAACTTCCCAGACCTTGACAAGTCTGGAGATATTTCACTTTGCATTTACATTTTCTGTGTCAAATGTGCAATTCTGTCCCTTATCAGCCTGACGGAAGTGTCAGCCGAGCTACTGAACAAGAGTGCTGTATACCGCACAACTATAGGCATATGGGGGATATCTCACTAGTAGGCTCTCATTGTAGACAGGAAATTGTGTACCGCATAGTATGCATTGTTTACTATATACCTTTGTATGGCATAGCCTAAGCTACAAAATGTATAGCAAAACATACTGGGCCGATGGATGCCAGAAAGGACACTCTTTTGGCCTCCATTAAAGGGGTTGTCACATCTGGAACATTGATGGAATATCTCTAGGTCATGACAAGATCAGATAGGAGAGGGTCCCAGAGGTAGAACCTGCACCTATCTCCAGAAAGGGGCCACTTCTCCAATCACCATTATGAGACTGCTGGAAATAGCAGAACTGCTCTCTGATCACGTGAGAAGCCTTGTTCTGGAGAAAGGAGTGGGACCCAAACTTGGGACCCACACCTATCTGTTATTGATCTGCTAGTTTCGTAAGCTCCATGGCGGTGAATGGAGAGCATGCCATGCATGGGCGGTGTGCTCTACTTTACTTCAGGGGCCCTGTCCTGATAGCTGCTGCTCCTAGGAGGTGGGACCCACACCTATCTGACATTGATATCGAAATGCCATTAATGTCCCAGAGGGACCAACCCCTTTAAGTATATAAGCCCTATGGATATGTTGGAAGTTTTTCATGATGCGTACATCAAATGTAGGCTCTGAACGTCATATGAACAGGGATAGATAGATAGATAGATAGATAGATAGATAGATAGATAGATAGATAGATAGATAGATAGATAGATATGAGATAGATAGATAGATAGATAGATAATAGATAGATAGATAATAGGAGATAATAAGAGATAGATAGATAGATAGATAGATAGATAGATAGATAGATATGAGATAGATAGATAGATAATAGGAGATAATAAGAGATTGATAGATAGATAGATAGATAGATAATAGGAGATAATAAGAGATAGATAGATAGATAGATAGATAGATAGATAGATAGATAGATAGATGATAGATAGATAGATAGATATTTTGTCATCTGCTTTTTACATTCATCCTGATAGTTCCCTAAATTAAAGCAATTTTTCGGGATTCACAAATTGATGGCCTATCCTCAGAATAGGTCATCAGTATCAGATCAGCGTGGGTCCGACTCCTGGGACCCCCATAATCAGCTGTTTGAACAGCACTTAGACCTCTTCCTAGGCCATGTCACGTTGCGTTCATCAGTCACGTGGCCTAATCACAGCTCAGCCCCATTCAAATGAATGAGCCTGGGCTGCAATACCAAGCAGAGCCACTATCCAATGGATGGCGCTGTGCTTAGTAAGCGGTGCGGAGGCCCCAGCGCTCACCGCTGATCGGCGGGGGTGAACCCTGGCGATCTCATATTGATGATCTGTCCAGAGGATACATAAATGCTGGAGAACCCTTTTAAGAAAACCTGCAGTCCTAAGTAAAACCATTGAGAACTCATCATATCCAGGCAACCTGACAAACGACAAACCCAACTCTTCTATATAATATTGGACACTAATATTTTTATATACAGTACATATATCTCCATATCTATTTGAGAACCACATACCTACCAGCCCATGTACCATCCAGGAAATGCGATCGCCGGCCGCTTGATCTTGCAGTCAGATACACACAGAAAATAACCATAAAATCAAGGTAGGTGTTCCTAGCTTAGACAGAACAGCATGCATGGAGATTCCTGGACTTAGTTAAAGGAAAAATGAAAAGATGTCTGTGCCATTTCTCAGCGTTGACTCGAAGCAAGAATAAAATGCCTGGTTCAGGGGTGATAAGGGGCTCAGCGTAGAAGGTTCCTTTATGGTAGAGGGGGGCATTATACTCACCTGGCTGTTTCATGTAATATTGTTCAATATCAGACATGTCCGTGCGTAGAGCACACTCGAGATGGTGGAGGATAATTTTCCTACTGTAGTAGTATCTCATGCCCAATAGAATGATGGGCATACAGCACGCCAGCACCAAGGAGTTGGTCACAACAAAGCATATTACTATGGAGATAAGGAAGAGAAATAAACGATACCTGTCAGAAAAGAGAATTTAGTGTTGATTTCGGAATAGAAAATCCCAAACAACAAGAATCAGAGACAAAAGGAAACAGACATATATACACATACATATATACACATAATGTACACAGATGTAGCAGAGCCAAGTCTGTCACTTGGACAACGTGCTGTCATTTTACATCATTAATGACAAGTTCAGCCCTGCTACATCCTTAATTCAGTAGATCTTATTGTATTCTACTGCTTCAATAGTCTAATTTTCTGATTGGTTGGTACCAGTCGAAAGACCATTGTGCACAGATTTTGGTAACTATTACCATAATTTCTGTACAGACATCGAGGTCCTTCCAACTGGTCATACATGAGATATTTTTTGGTGGGATCTGCCACAAGACAAGGAAACTTACATGTAACAATATCAGACACAACGATCTCATGTGTATGAGGCCATGGGGAAAGATAGGATTGGGCATGTTGGAGTTTAACATGCCAGTCCTGTTTAGCCATTGGAGATAGGGGCTGCCACAAGGGTGTAGAACCAGCTTTGTCCCCTATTTAGTGAGGAGAGAAGTCTATGGCCAGATAGAGACCTTCATGAACATTGGATTATCTACAGATGCCACCTCAATTGACTAGACTTCCAAAAAAAATATCTCATGTCCAGGGGCGGATTGGCCATAGACCTTACAGGGAAATTTCCAGGTGGGCTGATGCCCAGGGGCTGCCTGAGTCCTCCTCATGGTCATCCAGTTGAAGTTTTTGGGGATGTATTTTGTGATGGACTGTGGTATTTGGCTCTGTTGGGGTGGTATAATGTGCCACAATATGGTATTGCTGGCCCTGCCTTCCATCAATTTGGACCTGACTACAAAACAGGGCCACTTTTAGATTTTTTCCAGGTCCACTTTAAATTCCCAATCCGCCCCTGCTCATGTCTTTGACCACCACAGGGTCCGATGGCCATCAACTGCACAAAACATCAGTAATGGTGCTACTACTGTATAAGTTCAGGCTTTTTGATGCAGTTTCTGAAGCAAAAATAAGATGTGGGTCATAAAAGGAGAAAGTATAAAGAAGAGATATGACCATTCCACTGTTTCTGAGTCCACTCCTGGTTTGGTTTTGACATCAAAAAATCTGAAAGTGTGGCAGCACCCTAATCATTCTGAATGATGACACAACATTTATCACCCAATCACACCATCGCAGGATGAGCACCACTAGGTAGTCAAACATGGGAGGACATTAAAAAGCGAGAACTGCTCAGCAGCAGACCATGGACCTGAAATGAGAATCTACCATTGGACATATGACTTCAAAATAAAAAAAATACCACACGCAGTGGCAGGACAGCAAGCAACAAAAGCTTAGTGTATTACTGTATGTTGCCCTACCAAGTAGTGGCCCTCACAACCTCACCCTGCATGATAGACCAGGTTTCAAAAAAACATCTTTCATTAGTATCTGAGATGAATGATCACCACCAAAAAATACCAACTGTTCACAAGTATACATTACATACAATATACACTACATGTATAATTGTGTGCTGTGGCTGAAAATGATGGAATGTCCATGGCCAGCCCAGAAGTAACTTTTTGGTGTTCATAATGGTTGGTACTTTTTGCTTCTTCCACATACTGTAGCAGGAAGGAAAAAATGAACAGCTCCGCGTGTGATCCGCAAAAAATATGGATCGGGTGTGGACTGAAAATACGGTTGTGTGCATTTGGTCTAAATGTGGTACTGTGTTGCAAATCATGATGGTTTTGCGTTTTTGAACCATTAAAGGGGTTGTCGCACGAAAAAATATTTTACCCATTTCAAACCAGCACTTGGATCTGAATACTTCTGAAATTACATGTAATTAAACATTTAACATAGCCACTGAGTTATTCAATAAAATCTATCTGTATAGTGCCACCTGCAGTTTGTTTTCTTCTTATTTCTTTGACCTGCTCACTGAGAAGGCCACACATGCTCATTTTCATCCTTCAACTGCCTAGTGATAGGGAGAACATGGACACGCCCCCTGAACTGTGATAGGGGGAGCTGAGACACACCTCCTGAGCTGTGATAGGGGGAGCTGAGACACACCCCTTAGCTGCAGCAGACAAGACACTCCCCTTGAGCTGTCAGCTTGATATAAATCTAGTAGAGAAATGAATGGGAAGATCTCTGGATCCATGTGAGGTGCATGGCTGGTTCTAGCTTTGTTAGAATGATTGTCATGTTCTATATGATGTCTGATTTTCATTTTTTACATTAGTCATTGGATAACCCCTTTAAAGGGATAATCCAGGAAAAGATGTTTATGACTTCTCCTCAGGATAGGTCATCAGTACCAAATCTGCGGGGGTGCGACACCCGGGACCCCCGCCGATCGGCTGTTAGAAGAGGCTCCCTGAATCATCTGATCAGCTGGGATGTTGGGACTTGGTCCCCCCACCAGTAACTCTGGTGACCCTACTAGAAAACCTGGACCTCTACATTCTCATGACTGTTGGAGCCATTGACATAATAGCTATACACTATTTACATTATAAGCATATTAGCTCATGTTGAATGTCTTGTAGACCCAAAAAATCTTTATCTTTCCTGAAACGATTTGCAAGAACAGTGCCATGTTTGTCCACTGGTTGTGTCTTAGTTAACTGCAAATACCACACAACCTGTGGACCTGCGTGGCCCTGTTTTCTAATCCTGAACCGCCTCTTTAAGAATATGCCTTGTGTCTTCAAGGGGTTTGGCCATCTCAGACATCAATGGCATCAGTAGGATATGCTCCTATCTCAAGAACGGGGCCCCTGAAGTGAGGGAGAGCATGCTACGTATTTGCAACATGTTCTCTATTCACTGCTATGGGAGTTCCGACTATACCGAGTGAGAGCGCTGGGCTTTTTTCGGAAGCTCCATAGTGGTGAATAGACAGTGCACTGCGCATGCACAGCCAAATCTTTACTCACCCCTATAGCACTCCTGAAAATAACCAAGCCATGGCTTGACCATTTTTATGACTCCCATAGCAGGGAAAGAAGGGTCATGGTGGGCTCCCCCTTGACCTTTGGGGGGCCCATTATGGCGACAGGAGTGGGTGCCAGGTGCAGGACCAGCAGCTATCTCACATCGATGGCACATCCTAGGGATAAGTTCAGAACGGCACTCCAAGTAATGGAATAGTGGGTGCCCATCCAACTTTATACCAGATGCAACGTTTCGGCTAAACAGCCTTTACCAAGCTTATGTTTCCTATACATAGTAACATAGTTTATAAGGCCAAAAAAAGACATCTGTCCATCCAGTTCGGCCTGTTTTCCTACAAGTTTTCCTACTATAGAATAAAGTAACACTGAGGTTACAACAGGACGTGCTGTCTTCATCCACTTATTTCATTTGGAATGTACTAGGGATATAACAAAATGCAGGAGAAGACAGACGAGAAATTTCCGAGCCAGCCTCTCCAGATTTCACTTACTTGATACCTTCGAGGTCTGACAGGACAGAGTTCATAGTGAGAGCTGCTGTCACACGTGGCCTCCTGTCACTTCAGCTTGTTATAACATGGCAGAACAGATTCGGATACATGTTATCTGACAGTTTTATACCGCATCCTTCACTGCTGCAAAATTCTGCTGAAACAGTGGTTGCCCATGGGTTATAGTGCTACCTTCTCTGCAGGTATGGAGAAGTTTAATGCTACCGTAGTTCTATCCTCTGCTCCCTACAATTTTGGAAATGCTATAGTATAATAATAAAGGGCTTTCGACTGGGTGGGTGCAATGCCAAAGGTTGGATGACCACCACATGTAGAACAGTATATAAACAGAATGCATATGCCCTCACTTTACTGCTGCAAAAGATTTCCAAACCTGTGTTCACTATTGAGCCCATCATTGATCCTGAGAAGTTGGGTGCAGACACTCTCCATTACGGTCTATGGGATGTATGGAAATAGTTATAACTCCCATGGACGTTCATGTAGAATGACTAGGGCAGGCATGGTCACTTTCTGAGATCTACATGTTCTTCAGGACTAAAACCATGGACTACGACTCATTTCCATTCACTAATTTTTCACCAGTCAAACACTGATGGCCTATCAGTATTTCCCAAACCCATTTAATAAGAAGACCACTACAAACATCTGATGTGGTCTGACATTGATAAGGCTCAAATATCAGAGAACATGTATGGCTAAAACCAAATTGGGTTAAGTTTCAGTCCCTTGAGGTCTCATAGGCGACAGCTATGGTGGGAGTTACTCTATGGAGAGGACACATCCATGATCTACAGTACATAGACAAGATACATGTAAAGATACAACTTTCTCCCTGCAGAACAAAGACCTATGATGTAACCCCCTAAGAGTATGATGGCCACACAGAGTTTTTTGGAGGAGTTTTTGAGGCAGATGTGCCTCCAGGATTTGCAACCAATGCCAGAGGTGGATCTACCAGGAAGGAGAAGTATAAATCGTATCCATTTCTGGTATTGGCATAAAGTCCTGCAGGCAGATCTGCCTCAATCAGTGATTGACAGCCTCTCCTCTATGACTTTGTATACAGAGATATCTGTCAATCACTGATAGGACCGCCTCCTGGACTTCAAAGCCCAGAATGAGCAGGAAATTACAAGTTTTACTGAATCTTTTCCCATAAAGCTATAAATCAGTCTGCTCAGCTCCTCCTGCTCTATAACCTTCTGCCTGCAGATTATTTCTCATTTTCATGGTGACAGTTTCCCTTTAAGCCGAGGTGCATATGGTGAAAAGCGAAGTGTCAGCAACTTCAATCAATATCACTCAATACCCAAAGACACTTAACTGAAGCAAGTGCTTAAAGGGGTTGTGTCATCTGGGACTATGATGGTACTTTGCTAGGATATGACACTAATGTCAGGTTAGGTGTGGGTCCCACCTCTGACAGTAACTCCTATCTCAAGAATGGGCCCCTCGAAAGTGAAGGAGAGCGCACCCCGCCTGCTCAGCATGCTCTCCATTAATTTCTATTAGTGAGCGTGCTCAGCTATGTTCAGCAGTCCCATGGAAATCAGCGGCAAGCTCAGACACCGCTCCATTCACGTCAATGGGAATGCTGGAGCCAGTTCTCGACTATTTTCCGTAGTCCTATAGAAATTAATGCAAGGCTGCTCTCTGCTCACTGCAGGGATCCCGTTCTGGGTCCCGCACCTATCTGACACTGATGGCATATCCTAGCGAGTCCCAGATGAGAATATCCCTTTAAGGTAGCAAACACAGGATCTATTCATTACAGCAAGGAGAGGGGAGTGCCTTGGTCGCATCCCAGGGAAAATCTATACGTCATCTATCAGATGAACATCTCTATAAAGCATGAACCGCGACAGATAGGTAAACCGTGTAAGTTGCCGATGTAGCAGGTCACGTCAATATGTCTCATGTGCAACGATAATGCAGTCCTATGCAAAAACACTTTGCTATATTACAACACATGGCGCCCAATGACAAACTCAGCTCTGCTGCATATGTATATATTTTATTCATTGATGGAATAACACGTGCTGTATCTGCGCAGGTGCGAATAAGTCCATTATTCTACATCTGCATTGTATTAGAGATCTAGGGTGGGGAGAAGGGGCCAGGCTCAGGCAGGCTCGCTGTCTCATTGGCCTAGATTTCATTCTGTATCTAGGTGACTGTTTCACAAGAGGGGCTTGTAGGCAAGACCCTTTTTGCTGCTCTCACTGTTCCCCTCCTAGCAGTAGACCGACCCATCCTTGTCGTGACGCCCCTGCTGCAGCCTCACAAGACCCACTGCGACGCCCCAGCATAACACACTGCAGATCACGCTAATGCAATTTCCTTTTCTCCCATGGGCCACGAATACCTGATACCCGGGAGGAGCAGCATTACAAAGCAATGAATGATCTGCAGCGTGACACACTGTACCAAGAGATATGCATGCAATGAAGTCACTATGACAGCCAGAAACTTCCAGGGCACGCCCCCTCTCCCCTTGGCACCACCTATGTATCTGCAATTCTTCTGAAAGCATGCATCTCAACCGGCACTGCATAGGACCAGAAGTAAGTGCCATCACACATGGCTATATCAGATGATAGGATGTACCATGAACACCACAGTCTGGGGGCAAGCTAAAAAGTCTCACTTCTACGCACGTCACTGGTCAGATGTAGCAGATCTGAATATGCTATAATAAACTCCTGGCGGAACTAATTGTCATAGTCATGCATGCATCAATGCAAAAGTTACCCGGGATTCAGCCTATAGGCTTGAGTAACTGTCTTCGCTTAAATACTCTGCACCCTCAGAAAGCATGACCTGCTCCAGGGCACATATTAATGCGTGGGCAGGTGTAGTGGCACTTAGTGTACACCTTCTCCAGTGAACCATGCCTTGTATATCAGAAAGGAAACTTTACGAATGACCCTATGGGACGCCTCATCCGTTTCGGCAGTCGCTGTGGTTGAGTCCAAACTGGTTAGAACTGGTTTCCATCCCCTCACTAAGGCTGATACAGACAGCATTCCTTGTGCAATATGTGGGTCATATACAGTACCCCTCCTCATCTCCATTCAGTGCAATGCAAGCTCATGTCACTAGTACCTGACATGCACACCCCTTTCCTTCTATGAGAAGATGCTGCATTTCAGGAAAGTTACACATTGAGGCCTCAGATCAATGGGCATGGCATATACAGGGAGAGTGGCACCCTGTGACAGCGGGCAGCAAGTGGCACCAAGACTAAGCCCACCTATACCAGGACAGGCAGCCAATGATCCCCCAATCACAGCTATGTTACAATGTATCCCTTATAAAGCAAAACAATCAATACAAAACAGTTCTAATCAAAACAATGGATACAATGTATCCACTAGAAGCACAACAATAAATACAATGTATCAACATCTGCAATGTCACATCTCCTAATGACAGGTCCAGGAGGCCTGCACTGCAGTTATCATGGGTGCAATGAATGCAGTAGCAATAATTACCACCACCCCTCTACTTACATGTCAGCAGGGCATAGATGCACTGGAGCAGTGGCTGGTATTTTAACCCTCTAAAGGCTGAGCTGGGAATCCTTTCTTTAATCCCTTCATAAAATATTCTCCTTGCAGTCTCCTGATCTGAGGGTTGAAATTCACGAATGTAAAGCTGCTGCTCCTTCATGCCCTCTTCAGCAGCACCCCCAGAGCTGGTGCTGGTGGTGGTGGAAGTAGGGGGCACCAGTGGAGAGGTGCTGGCTGCACTGGGCAGTGGGGGCCACATCTGAGATGAGGAGACGATCAGAGAATCTTTCTGGGGTCCTGCTATGGCACTGTGATCATCTGCCAGGATTCCTGTCTCACAAACCATTTTTGGAGGAATGTAATGCATGCAAATGGTCAGAGGTGAAGGGGTGCAAAAAGAGAGAGAGGGTGAGGGGGTGCAGGATGGAGGAGATGCTGCCCGGGCTCTGGGGATGCTGTGGTCTCTGCAGCTGGGAAGCAGGAAAGAATGTGCTCTGCATTTTACCCAAGTATTTATATTGCTGCAAAGCCGGTACACTCTGCAGCATGGGCGCCTCCAGGGTCCTAGCGCCGGCCGCATCGACTCCATGTGATGATGGCTGGGTGGGGTAATAGAATAATATCCCTCCCTCCCCCTCACCAGGCACTGCCTTTATTGCCTATAAGTGGTTATGATCCGGCATTTCTGCAAATCGTCATCCTTTCTGTTGTGCAGAACACCTCAGGAAGAGGAATGATTTACTCTGCACCTTGCTGTATAATGCATTGATGATGCTAATCATGCTGTAAAGTACCTGAACACTTGATTCTTGCATAAGACTCAAGGATGCCCGCAGGAGATGGCATGCAGTCCTAGGCTCCTGGCACATGTACCCTGCAAGACAAACATTCTTCTGTGATAGCTCTTTGATTTGCAGGTGCCAGGAATAATGCTTGCATATGGTTAATAATACTTACCTGAACACTTGATTCTTGCTTGCTGTAAGGAATTATAAGTACCTTGATTATTGCATAAGACTCAAGGATGCCTGCAAGAGATGGCATACAGTCCTAGGCTCCTGATGTGCAGGTGCCAGGCATAATTCTTATGTATGGTTAATAATACAGCATGTGAACTACAAGTACTCGAACACTTGATTCTTGAGTAAGATCCAAGGATGCCTGCAATAGATGGCATGCAGTCCTAGACTCCTGGCACATGCACCCTGCAGGGAAAAAATTCTTCTGTCATAGCTCTTTTATGTGCAGGTAACAGGCATAATGCTTATGTATGGTTAATAATACAGTACTTGATTATTGCATAGTGCAAGGGATTACAAGTACCTGAACACTTGATTCTTGCATAAGACCCATGGATGCCTACAGGAGATTGCATAGGGTACTAGGCTCCTGGCACATGCACCCTGCAGTGCAAAAATTCTGTCATAGCTCTTTGATGTCCAGGTAACAGGCATAATGCTTATGTATGGTTAATAATACAGCATGTGAACTACAAGTACCTGAACACTTGATTCCTGCTTGCTGTAAGGGATTACAAGTATCTGAAGACTTGATTCTTGCATGCTGTAAGGGATTACAAGTACCTGAACACTTGATTCTTGCTTGCTGTAAGGGATTACAAGTACCTGAAAACTTGATTATTGCTTGCTGTAAGGGATTACAAGTACCTGAACACTTGATTCTTGCATAAGACCCATGGATGCCTACAGGATATTCCATAGGGTCCTAGACTCCTGGCACACACACCCTGCAGGTCAAAGATTCTTCTGTCATAGCTCTTTGATATGCAGGTAACAGGCATAATGCTTATGTATGGTTAATAATACAGCATGTGAAGTATCTGAAGACTTGATTCTTGCATGCTGTAAGGGATTACAAGTACCTGAACACTTGATTCTTGCTTGCTTTAAGGGATTACAAGTACCCGAACACTTGATTCTTGCTTGCTGCAAGGGATTACAAGTACCTGAACACTTGATTCTTGCATTCTGCATGGATGTCTGCAGGAGATTGCATGCAGTCCTAGGCTGCTGGCACATGCACCCTGCAGGGCAAAAGTTCTTCTTAGCTCTTTGATGTCCAGGTGCCAGGCATAATGCTTATGTATGGTTAATAATACAGCATGTGAACTACAAGTACCTGAACACTTGATTCCCACATAAGACCCAAGGATGCCTGCAGTCTTAGGCTGCTGGCACATGTACCCTGCAGGGCAAAAATTATCCCATCATAACTCTATGATGTGAACATGCCAGTCATAATTCTTGTCTGTGGTTAACAATGCAGCACGGGAACTACAAGTCACATGCATTTGTAACAGCGGTATATCTGCCAAGCAGTACCTAGCACAAGGGTGGCACCCTTGCCAGTAGCTAGGTACCTTTTTCCTACTTACACCATGTTATGGCTGGAGTCGGTGCTAATAATTTGTGTGAAAAATACTGCATACCTTAAATGCATTTGGAGCATTTTTACTGATTCTCAACCATGACCCTTTAAATTTTTTTAAGAATCGAGGTATCCAAATAAAGGTATATTCACATGTTGCAAAAATTCTGCTACTGAATCAGTTCCATTCTTCTGTATGGGGTTGTTTTGGTGGCAAGCACATGGATTTCTGCAAGCCCCCTGCAGGTGAATCTGCAGTAAGCCTAGGGCTTCATGGTGATCTTTGGAGGGGCAGGCAGGGGTGCACCCAGCCTTTCTGCTGCCTGAGGGAAAATTTGAAATGACGCCCCCACCCCACCCTGCCCTTCTGTTAAAGGCATATTGTGATACAGTTGACTACAGAGAGATGAGCACTTCCACAATGGAAGCATTCATTTCCCACAGCCCTGCCACTGCCACAACTTGTCTCTAGGTCCCGCTGCCTCACCTGGCCTCATTGGCGGTGCACCCCTGGGTGCAGGTATGGCATGACCAAGGATCGCAGTGTAGAATGGCATAGAAATGAATGGAGTTGCACTATATTTCTGCAACCCCAGAATCGCAACAAATTCAACCCTGCACGCTGTGACCCCATTGATTTCTACACATGCCCTGCTACACTGCGATGCCACCTGTCGTGCCCAGGATTGTGGTGTAGCCCTAACCTAAATCAACCACATGTTAATAAATACATTTGGTGCGTGCCATGTATGTTTTTCACTTTTGCTCAGAGGATTTTGTTGGATTTTGCTTTGTAAATCTTCCCCCTTGGTAATCCCTAAGGATTTACAGCCCAACTATGCGGGCATTTCCATGTTTTGAAGAGGGTATCTACCAGTGATCCCTTTCCTTCTTCCTCCTGCTGGCATCAGCACAAATTCATTGATTGCTGCTCATCGGTAGATCCTACACTAAACACATTACTATGGCATGTAATGTATAGAAACAGCTGAGTGAGCGTGCTCCACTGTTTCCATAATGGAGATTGCACGCACCTGCTCGGAAAGTATGATATGGGTGTCAGGCTATGTATGTGACCCATCTTCTATGTACATGAATCAGTCTGTACTAGCTGAAGTGCCATGGGCTGAAGGGAAGGGGTTAGGTAAAGAAATTGTCATTGGGAAGGTGGGGGGGAGCCTTTTCAGTTTTCGCCTCAGGCAGCAGAAAGGTTAGGTGCACCCCTGATGCACATTGCACGTGAACATAGTAAAAGTGTAGGACTGTGCATATGTGTTATTACAAGAAAAGCTGGCATTACTAGGCGAACCCAAATCCGTATCTGTAAAGCTTGGAGTGTTGCGTCATCTTGATGAAAATCTAATAAAAGGAAATGTAGAGCTCTAATTAACTGGTATATACATTGCCACCAGCACAAGGAGAAATAAATCATTTTTCCTGTTTTAACATGAATTTCCAGCTTTCATCACCATGTCAACATTGTAATTTAACAGAGACAGATAATATCAGTACATTGAAGTCACCACTAGAGGGAGCTCTGGAACTTACTGTTACTGACTTCATTAAAGGGGTTCTTCGGGAATTAGGAAAATGAAAATACTTCAATATTACTTTATTATAAATATATTCCCAAATCGCTTTCATTAGTTATAATGGCTTATTTTGTCTAGGGAGCAATGATTAGGAGAAACAAAATGGCCGACGTCCTGTTAGTATACACAAAACCTGTCCTAATCACACAGGAGGACAAGTTACTTTACAACACTGAGATAAAGAGCTGCCTCATCCTCCTCTCTGCTCTACTTGTCAGGGATTATGATCCTGAATACATGCTGATAAAATCTTCAGCTGAATTTCTGTAGGAATGGCGTTCATGAGGAGACATGAAGTACAGAGAGGATGGTGGAGATGTAAGTAATGAGCAGCAGCTCTTGTCTGCAGTCTCCATTACCATAGTCTGTCCTGTCCATCCTCTCTGTACTTCATGTCTCCTAATGAGCGCCTTTCCTTCAGAAATTCAGCTGAAGATTTTATCAGCTTGTATTCAGGATCATAATCCCTGACAAGTAGAGAAGAGAGGAGGATGAGGCAGCTCTTTACCTCAGTGATGTGAAGTAACTTGTCCTCCTGTGTTATTAGGACAGGTTTTGTGTGTACTAATAAGATGGCGGCCATTTTATTTGTCCTAATGATTGCTCCCCAGACAAAACGAGCCATTATAGGTAATGAAAGGTATTTGGGAATATATTTATAATAAAGAAATATTTAGGTATTTTCATTTTCTTAATTCCTGGAGAACCACTTTAAGCTCTCAAGCTCCCTCTAGTGGTGGATGCAGGTAGTCAGAATTTTATCATCTACCTCTACATCTTTACAAGGGATTCTCAGCTGAAACATCTGCAAAGTGCTGAGGGAGCCATGTATATTGGATGATGTTAGAAATAGAAAAAGCATCTATAGAAGACTATGGGCATTGCTTCCAGGGAAGGATATATTCATATCAATATGTTATACGCCATACAATGGCACATACGGGCATTACGGAACAGCATTCTCTCTGTGTGCCACCTTTAAAGTGGTCTTTTATTATATATTTTTTTTATAAAGAATCTTTCCAGATTAATAAAGACATGGTTGTTTTCCTCCAAACAGTGCCACAGAGTCTACAGGTCATGTGTGGTATTATAACTCAGCTCCATTGACTTCAATATAACTGAAATACCAGATACGACCCACATAAAGGTGTGGAGCTGTACAGTATCTGGACAACCCCTTTAAATCTTATATATGGCGTAATGAAGAGCTGAGTATTTCCCCTCCAACTAACTTCCCTGCCCCCCCCATGTTTTTTTCCCACCAATTTTCTTAGGCTACTTTCACACTTGCGTTGTTGTTTTTCCGGTATTGAGATCCAGCAGAGGATCTCAATACTGGAAAAAAAAATGTTTCCGTTTCGTCCTCGTGCATTCTGAATGGAAAGAGACCCGAGATCAGGATGTCTTCCATTCCGTCAGCATTCCGTTTTGTGACCGGACACAAAACCGCTACAAGTTGTGGTTTTGTGTCTGGTCATAAAAGCAGAAAAAATACGGAACCGTCACTGAAAACAATGTACAGTAAGTCAATGGTGATGGATCTGAGCCTAAAAAAATGGATCCGTCAACCATTGACTTTCAATGTATTTAGTGATGGATCAGTTTTTTTACGTTTTGATTTCACACAGCCGCATCCTAACAGAACGCATGCATCCTGATGTGCAAAATCAAAACGGATCTGCTTAATTCCATTATTGAGATCCTCTACCGGAATTAACAACGCATGTGTGAAAGTAGCCTTACCTGAAAGTGATCAGAAATGACTGGCACATAGCTTGTCTACATTCTCCACTACTTTCCTAACTGTAGTTCATTGATAAATTGGCCTTTTTGTGTTACGATTCCTCCCCGCTGTCAAGACCTCTGTTTGCTGCCAGTGAATAGAAACATCAAGTGTCTAAAATCACGTCCAGATCTTTTCCTCTTGTATAGCTTGTTACAGTTTAAAGAAGAACTCCCGCAAAAATTTTTATTCCATGTCCTGCTAGAAATGTACATGATGTACGGTAATCTGTAGTGAATGTCATTTTCTTACCAGTAGCTGAATTTTTGAGTTATATCATCCTGAAGTTTCTCATCTGTGTCATGTGACTAGGAATAAGACCCACCAACTCACACAGAGACTTATGTGTGGACAGGAAGTCTAATTCTCAATGCATTCCTATGGGAGCCTCACATTTAGTCTCATAGGAATGAAAAGAGAAGTGACTGGCTTCCTGTCCTGGGTCAGTTGGAGGTCAGGGAGTTGGTCACATGACCCAGCTACAATAAGAAGAGAGTGGAAACTCTCAATGTCAGCCTCTGATAAGAAAATGACATTCACTACAGATTATATCATGCACCTTTCTAACAGGTCAGAGAATAAAAATTTTTGCGGGAGTTCTTCTTTAACAGAAGTCTTGTAAGGATCCCTGCAGCTAGGAATGATAAAGATCACATTTTGGTCCGTCACGTCACGTCTATCCTCCTACAGGTCAGAGAATAAAAATTTTTGCGGGAGTTCTTCTTTAACAGAAGTCTTGTAAGGATCCCTGCAGCTAGGAATGATAAAGATCACATTTTGGTCCGTCACGTCACGTCTATCCTCCTGCCCGCTATCCGCTGCCTGGACGCTCACGTCATAAGCCCCATATATACACCTCTGTATATTTTATGTAGTCGATATGCCGTGCTCAGCATTGTGCTCGGTGGCGTGTCCTCCATTGTAGTATTGTAGCTTTGTTCTCTTCTGAATATCTGCCTAGTATTAGTGTGCGCTGCCTGACACACGCTTCTCACAGAGACCGCGCTCAGTCGGCTGCCATCTATTTTTATGCCTTGCCCGGCAGTGAGAAAGCGTTTTATTTGCATTAGGTGTTGCTGCCGAGGACAGGAGCGGCCGCCTGTGGCACAGATGTCTCGCTGCACAATGCCAGACTGCAGGGCAGGGAAATGTGTGATACTGCAGCCTGCGAGCGGAAATATTAGTTATAGTCACGTACCGCCTCTCATTCATGCTTCGTGATCATGGTATTAGACAGTGAGCCTCGGCTGAGCCGTGTTGGGCGTCCATAGGAACGCTATATACACGCAGTTGCTTGAGCAAATCTGGAAAGGGAATGTATACTTTTGCAACCCTTCTTTTCTTACTGTAATGCATCTCAAATAGAAACTGAAGCAGCTGGGAGCACTGGATTTAAAAAAAAAAACAAACAAAAAAAACCTACCGTTTTGTGTTTACAGCTCCTATGCAGACTTATGTATCTTGTTACAGACGGCCCTGTGTGGTCAGATCCTGCAGGCGTGGGTTAGACTACATTCGCATTTGCGGTAGCCTTTTCTGGAACGAGAACAGCCTGCTGGATCGGTGCTACCGCAAGTCCACCGTGCAGGCGGAAGTCTTCTCCAGCCCCATTCACTATAATGGGGGCAGGCCAGAGGTCTGGCCCCAGCACGGCAAACATGCCGAGAGGCGGCAGGCATAAAACTACAACATGCTGCAGTTTTTGTCCGGCCCCCTCTCAGGATGTTTACCGTACTGGTCCGTTCCCATTATAGTGAAAGGGTCCGAAACAGACTTCCGCCACCACAGTGGACTGACGGTAGCACAGATCCGGCTTTGAAAGGCTACTGCAAATGTCAAAGTAGCCTTACTTTGCTCCCTCTGCCCTCTTTTGTTGATGGCACAATTCAGAAATGGGTGACACGTGGCTGTAGGATCAGATTACACAGGGTTCGGGCTAATGCACACAAATGTAATTTTTTACGGTGTTTGTTCCGGTTTTTTGCAACCATTTCAATGGGGCCATAAAAAACCAGAAATTACATTCTGTGTCCGCATGGCCGTTCCGCAGTAAAATAGAACATGTCCTATTATCGTCAGCATTGCGGACAAGGATAGGACTGTTCTATTAGGGGCTGGACGTTCTGTTCCGCAAAATGCAGAATGCACGCAGCTGGTATCCATGTGTTGCAGATCTACAAATTGCAGACAATCTACAAAAAACATCCAACCGTTGTGTGCATGAGCTCTTTGGGTGCCTTCACACGCGACAGATTTTGTGATTTTGTGAAAATTCAGCGACTGACAATCAGTTCCATTCACCTGAACGAGGTGAAAAAAGCGCAGATTGGATACAGACCAAATGTACAGCCGAGTGCTTGAGTCCTTCGTTTGTAGTCTGTAACGTTGGAGACACAGAGATCAGCATAGGAGCTGTATACACAAAATGGCAAGAGATTTTGAATCACCTCTAGAGATGAGTGAAGTTTACAAAAACTTGATTCGGCTGCTTCGCCGAAGTTCACAAGGAAATTTGTAATTTGTAATCAATTACTTTGTCACGGATCACATTCCATTGCGCAATGATAGGGAACAGCGATCACGCCCCCCTGTCATTGAACCCCTCAGATGCAGTGTTCAACCCTGATCCTGGCATCTGACAGTCACATTTAAGCCTTTTGGGGGTTAATCAGAGGTTAAAGACAAAAAAATACATAGTCATCTCATCCATTTGCTCGTGAAGAGGCTGCTGCGGCCATCTTGATTGAAGAAAATGCACAAAATCTTGAGCGCTCTGACGTGATGATGAAGTCATCATGCTGGGTGGAATAACTCCTGTCAACCTTATTCAATACATTCCAGAAGTCTAAATCTTTTTTAGGGCTATGTAGGTCAAGACGGGAGCTCTCCCAGACACCCTCTGTGAGTTTAACGCATTGAACTCGCATGAAACTCGTGTGAAACCAGCCTTAAGCATTAAAGAAGATTAATAAATACTAAACTTGTTGCCCATAGCAACCAATCAGAGCGCAGCTTTCATTACATTTTCTGCTGTTGGAGAATGAAAGCTTCGTTGGGATTGGTTGCTATGAGCAACAAAGACAGCTATACTTTTAGACAGCTTTAATAAATCTGCCCATTGTGTTTGCTTTACTGTGTATGTTGCCGACTGTATGAACAGACGTGGTGTGAATTAACCCTTAGGCTGGCCATACATTGATCTCTTGATCTCTCCCAAATCTTCCATTAGACAGCTTGATTTTTTTGTTTTGTTTTTTTTACTCTGGACAAGTTGAGACAGATCATATTTTTACAGTCACATTGGAAAACCATAATGAATCATAAAGATTATTGAGGTCATTTATCAAACTGATGTAAAGTAGAACTGGCTTAGTTGCCCATAGCAACCAATCAGATTCCTCCTTTCATTTTTCACAACTCCTTTGGAAAATGAAAGGTGGAATCTGATTGGTTGCTATGGGAAACAAAGCCAGTTCTACTTTAAACCAGTTTGATAAATGACCCCATATGTCATATGTTGTCAAGGGCAGACTGGAAACTTAAAGTGGCCCTGGAAAAAAATACTAAAAGTTGCCCCGTTTTGTAGTCTGGTCCAAACTGATGGAAGGCAGGACCAGCAATACCATATTTAACCACCCCAACAGAGCCAAATACAACAGTCCATCACAAAATACTGCCCCAGCAGAGCCAAATACCACAGTCCATCACAAAATGCTGCCAGCAGCACAAAATATATCCCCAAAAACTTCCACTGGCTGGATGTGAGGAGGGCCAAGGCGGCCCCGTGGGCATCGGCCCACCGGGAAATTTCCCTGTAAGGTCTATGGCCAATCCGCCGCTGTATGTTGTGTATCTAAATGTAGTCTATTTCTACAGACTGTCCTAAACGGACAGTTGGCAACCCTCCCCTCCAAGCATGCATGTGACAACATCTTTCATCTAGATTAGGGATATTGGCGTTTAAAAAGTTGCAAACACGGTGTTTGTGACTTTTTTACACCAGAAATCTGGCATGGGGGAATGATAAATTGCCTCCTTCATCCATTAACTCCTGCAAAAATCAGTGGTTTTGGTGCGCATTGTCTAATGTGTACAGTATGGTGAGTCTCATGGCCTGGACTAACCTATAGGGAGCCATTAGTTCGCAATGAATTTTGTGGCGCAAAATGTGTTCTGTTACACAAAATTAATGTAGTAATGACAAAATTCATTTTGTCTTTACAGAAATCATTTTGACGCAGAGGCTGTTATTTTGCGACACAAAATTCATTTCCATCATTTTGTTGCACAGAATGGTATTTTGTGACACAGAATTCATTTTCTGTCACAAAATTAACAGGTTTGCATTTTGTGGCACAGAATTCATTTTGTGACATAGAATTCTACAAAATGAATTTTGTATATACATCTCCTAAGGAAAGAGAACCATCTTGCTAGTGCCACTCTGGCCCTGTGTGGCAGCCCCTGTGTGTCCATCTTCTGGTCCACGGCTTGTTTAATTTGTCCCCAGCATGGAAACGATCTTCTGCTCCACTGCAGCCAAAAACTGGCTTCTGCAGTGATGTGTCTTTTGTTTACACCGGTCATTGGCTGTAGCGGAGCAGATGATCAGGCCCATGGAGTAGAGGAAGTAACCAAGCTGCGGCCTGGAAGATGGACAGACGGGAGCCAGTATGCAGGACTGAAGCTGCAGGGAGCAGGTACTGTAAGTATGAATGTTCCCACAGCAGAGGCTGCGGGCCCCTGTGAAAAGTTACTTATTCTTAGACAACCCTTTCATGGCAGCACTGAATATAGCAGCTCTACTTTTTACATGTTTTTTTTTTTTTATTCTCATTTAGACTTGCAAATGATTCTTAAAGAAGCACTCCCACAAAAAAAATTTGATATAAACTGTAGTGAAGGTAGTTTGCTTACCAGTCATTGTATGTGTAAATTATAACCTCCCTTCTGATCCTCAGCTGTGTCATGTGACCAACACAGTACAGGAAGTCAGTTACTTCTGTATTCATTCCTATGAGACTGACATTGAGGCTCCCATAGGATTACAGAGAAACTGGCTTCCTTCCACACATAAGATGATGTTTTATTTGGAGATCAGAGTGCTGGACACATGACACTACTGAGGATCAGAAGGGAGGTTAGAACTCTAATACAGTCACTGGTAAGAAAATTACATTCACTACAGGTTACATCTGGTATCTTTCTAAGAGGTCAGAGAATAAATTTTTTTGTGGGAATGCTATTTTAAAGGGAACCTGTCACCTCCTGTAGCGAAAAAAAACTGTTAGCAGTACCTTAATCTGGTGGCCAGGGTGACGCTAAAGAAGGTCTTCATAAGGAGAAGAGATTCCTGTAAATAGAAGAAATTGATCTTTTAATCATGCTCAGAACGCTGAATTGACTCGGCTTGAAGTCAAGGGGGCAGCGGCTAGTCAAGCAAACCACTCCCCCTGGTCAACTTGAATGACAGTTGCCGTTGGGCCGGGGATCGCGCAATTCTCGCGCATGCGCGGTGCGCAATTTCTCCCTGCGCGATCCCGGCCCCGGCTCTTCACTTCTGCAGCGCTTTTGTCCCTACAGCGCATGCACCGCAGAAGCAAGCGAGCGCGTGGGGACGGCGGGCGGGCGCACTCTGGCAAGCGCGCTCGCTTGCTTCTGCGGCGCATGCACTGTAGGGACAAAAGCGCCGCAGAAGTGAAGAGCCGGGGCCTTTTGTCCCTACAGCGCATGCGCCGCAGAAGCAAGCGAGCGCGCGGGGACGGCGGGCGGGCGCGCTCTGGCAAGCGCGCTCGCTTGCTTCTGCGGCGCATGCGCTGTAGGGACAAAAGCGCCGCAGAAGTGAAGAGCCGGGGCCGGGATTGCGCAGGGAGAAATTGCGCACCGCGCATGCGCGAGAATTGCGCGATCCCCGGCCCAACGGCAACTGTCATTCAAGTTGACCAGGGGGAGTGGTTTGCTTGACTAGCCGCTGCCCCCTTGACTTCAAGCCGAGTCAAGTCAGCGTTCTGAGCATGATTAAAAGATCAATTTCTTCTATTTACAGGAATCTCTTCTCCTTATGAAGACCTTCTTTAGCGTCACCCTGGCCACCAGATTAAGGTACTGCTAACAGTTTTTTTTTCGCTACAGGAGGTGACAGGTTCCCTTTAAGTCTATAACAGTGTTTCCCAGTTATTGAGTGCATTACTTGTTTATTCACAGGAAATTAAAAAAATTCAGGAATTTCAAAAATTGTATTCCAGTAAATGATACTATTTTACTAAAGTAAATTTGTTATTATTTTTAAAATATTAGCCACTTTTGAAGGAGTTAGAGCATGATAAAATGCACGTGTCGGAGTCACAATTTTGGATTACCGACTCCACAGCTCCGCTTCCCACACATTCACTCCCAATTTTATCCGATCAGGCTTGTATATCCATCATCCTGTGCATATCCACAGCCCCTAATGACCCATTATACAGCTGCATGCCCATTCATAACCAGTGCCTGCTGCTGGAGTGAGCCGAAGGGGAGGTGCAGGGCTGAGACGATGGGAGCAGTGATTAGTGCCTGAGATGGGTAGTAGTACTCACAGTTTCACAAGGCAGTCTCTCCCTGAGCCATGTTGTGACTGGAGGGTGCACCCTTCTTCCCTCGGGGCACTCCCTGGACTTGGAGGCCTTGTCTGGTAATAGTTGGGGTGCCCTTGATGTTAGGTGTTAGTCTGGGTACAAGACAGGAGAGCAGATAACATGGCTGGCAAATGGTGGAGTCAATAACCAGGCCCGTTGGTTGCATTAAATAAAGTCCTTTTACAGAAGTTGATGATAGGGATCATAGTACAAATAGCAGCAATAGGCACAGTTCCAAAGGATATCACAGTGCAATATTCTCCTAATACAGTACTTCCTCTCTCTAAAGACACTTTGCAGTCTGTCAGTAGAACACAGGCTTGCAATAAGGTTCTTGTCAAGTCCTTCTGCTAGTCCCGGACTGAGGGGTGCTGAACTGAGACACGGTTGGCCAATCCATCTCATAGTATGGAGGATGCTTTAGCTAAAGTCCCTTCCACAGCAATAAAGGCTTTCTGCCATAAATGAGCACAATACCTTGCTGTCTGAGTCCAATGCACAGCATTGTGCGTTCTAGACTAGGAGTCTGCAACCTCCGGCACTCTAGCTGTTGTGAAACTACAACTCTCAGCATGCTCCATTCACTTCTATGGGAATTCTGAGAAGAGCCAAGCAAGTGTGCATGCTGGGAGTTGTAATTTCACCACACCTGGAGTGCCGAAGGTTGCTGATCCCTCTTCTAGACCTTTAATCTCCTTCTCTCTGGAGTACTCTCATACTATGGTAGCTTTCTGTGCAGTTGTAGGCTCAGAGACTAGGGTTCTCTAGACTTGGACCTAGTTGTGTAGGAGATCTCTCACACACATCTTTTCCCCCAAGTTGCTTCAGAGTAGACTCTCCCTCTAAGTAGCCAAGGGGGTAGACGTGGTCCATCACCCTGACAACCTAACAGAGTTTGTTAACCATATGTTGTCCATACTGTGTTATTAAGTGCATATAAAGAAGACATCAAAACATTTAAATTGTGTTAACTCTGTTTTATAATACTTAATATTTATAATACTGAGGTCTTCTCATGTAGCAGGCCAGGGTGTGACTGTGATCTCTAACCACCCCTATAGCTAAACCCTTGTCTGTTTTTTGTAGAACAGCACTATAGGCCTTAATGAACTGTAAATGGTGGTGGTTGATTTCTGTCGCTCCTGGATCGTCGTCTCAGAAGCTGCTTATTCAGTGCTGCGTCTCCAGAAATGGTTCCTTGCAGTTTTCTTTTCTGCTGACACCTCCTTCAGCTTTAGGCTCACTGAATTGAGCTTATATATTTATCCCCCCATTCTTCGCTTGCATCATCACTGATCTCTCACTTTACAAAATACCTATTGATTTTTTTTTCTTTTCTCAAAGTCGTCCTGTTCCCAGTGAGCGTCTTCTAGTAAGAAAAGCAGCAATTTGTCTTGCAATCTGGAAGCCTTGGCCTTGCCCCAAAACCTTCTCTTTCTCTCTGAAGATTCCCTTGAGCTCACCCTCCCAGCCTCATCACCAAATACAAATGAATGGTGACATTGTCCTCCCCCTGTACCGCCCCACACTGAACTATGCACTGAAAGCAGGTGAATGGCGGGATTGTGCTGGGAGCTGACAGCCCCTGAAACCGGCACAGACCCTCACATGGAGTCAGGGGTGCACTGGGCGAAGACCAGGGACCAGCCCACCTCTCATTCCTATTTGGAGCAACAGGCGCTCCTGTGATGTGATGGGGCACTATACACCATGTGGGGTTTTTCAGAGTATATTAAATAAACTGATTTTCATTGTACTTTTATATATTTTTTAATACAGTATTTTATAAAAATAGTATAAATTATAATGGTACTGTGGTGACATTTATATCTATCTACCAGTATCTATCTATCTATCTATCTATCTATCTATCTATCTATCTATAAATAAGGACAAAGAACGGACAGCACCTCCTACAGCTTCTGACCAGGTATGATGTTCTCCTGATATGGGCCTGCTGGTTTGTGTAGGATGCGGGTCAGTGTTAGTGTAGGACTCATCCGATTGGA
Organism: Rhinella marina; assembly: GCA_900303285.1. Classification (NCBI taxonomy): domain Eukaryota; kingdom Metazoa; phylum Chordata; class Amphibia; order Anura; family Bufonidae; genus Rhinella; species Rhinella marina. The sequence continues at coordinate 175,399 of ONZH01001719.1, forward strand.
AGCCACCTTGATCGTTGGTGGATGAGCCCGACATATTTATGATCATTTATATGCGCTAAGAGCTTCCATATTACTTACTACATAGCAGTTATGCTTTTTTACCTTTTCACACATTCACCTCATGTTCATTTTATGTGTCATGGCTTATCTAGTGCTGCTGCCATTCTCTGTTTAGTATCTATCTATCTATCTATCTATCTATCTATCTATCTCTCTCTCTCTATATATACCGTATTTTTCGCTTTATAAGACGCACCCGAAGATAAGACGCACCCCAGATTTTAGAGTAGGAAAATAAGAAAAAAATATTTTTCATCAGACCTCATATCTGACCCCCCATAAATTTCAGGACATCACATCAGGCCCCCATCATACCTCAGAACAGCCCAGCGTTCCCCCATCAGACCTCAGATCAGCCCAGCGTTCCCCCATCAGACCTCAGATCAGCCCACAGTGCCCCATCAGACCTCAGAACAGCCCACAGTGCCCCCATGAGACCACTCTGTGCCCCCATCAGACCTCAGAACAGCCCACAGTGCCCCCATGAGACCACTCTGTGCCCCCATCAGACCTCAGACCAGCTCACAGTGCCCCCATTAGACCACTCTGTGCCCCCATCAGACCTCAGACCAGCTCACAGTGCCCCCATTAGACCTCAGATCAGCCCATTGTGCCCCCATTAGACCTCAGATAAGCCCACTGTGCCCCCAGCAGACCTCAGATCAGCCCATTGTGCCCCCATCAGACCTCAGATCAGCCCATTGTGCCCCATCAGACCTCAGATCAGCCCATTGTGCCCCCATCAGACCTCAGATCAGCCCATTGTGACCCATCAGACCTCAGATCAGCCCATTGTGCCCCATCAGACCTCAGATCAGCCCATTGTGCCCCCATCAGACCACAGATCAGCCCACTGTGTCCCCATCAGACCTCAGATCAGCCCACTGTGTCCCGATCAGACCTCAGACCAGGCCATTGTGCCCCCATCAGACCTCAGATCAGCCCACTGTGCCCCCATCAGACCTCAGATCAGACCACTTTGCCCCCATCAGACCTCAGATCAGCCCACTGTGCCCCATCAGACCTCAGATCAGACCACTTTGCCCCATCAGATTAAAATCAAAAACTTTCCTACCTCTCCTGTGCCGCGGCTCCGCTCCGGGTCCAGTGCTCCTCTTCTCTGCCCGCGCTGCACTGTCACCTGACTGCGTGCAGCGTCAGGTCAGAGTGCGCACACTAAGTCCTTACACTGTACGGGGTCAGGCTAGTGCAGCACGGGCAGGAAAAGCAGGAGATAAGCGCTTCCATTGTGGAAGCGCTCATCTCCCCAGATTCCACCATTGATTTTCAAAATGAACTCTGAAAAATGAAAGGTTGAATCTGATTGGTTGCTATAAGCAACTGAGATAGTTTTCCTTTTCATCAGTTTTGATAAATCTCCCCCATTATGTGTACACCGGGGCGTAGCTGTAGTGAGGTAGCAGTCTCCTCTGGGTCCTGGTGCCCAATGGTGCCCCTCTGCCATATAAGAAGACACCAGCCTTATAAATTGCACTTGGGAGGTGAAGGGCACAGATTTTGTATTGGGGCCCAGGGACTTCAAGTCACCTTTATATGGGACACTTCCCTCCTAGTGGTGCGGCCTGGAAGGGGACCTTGGTCCAGGGGCGGACTGACAGGGAAATTTCCTAGTGGGCTGATGTCCAGGAGTCACCTGAGCCCCCTTCATGGCTCCCAGCCAGGTATATAAATATCTGATACTCTAAGCATTAATTAATGTGGGAGCATCAGGCACTTATACACCTGGCCAGCAGGTGCCCTCCTGAATTCACCTGTATCACCGCCCTCAGGATGGTCATACAGTTGAAAACTGTGGCACAGGTAGCAGTTTTTTGTACTGCACTGTTGTATTTGGTTCTGCTGGGGCGGTAGTTTGTTCTGCGTTATGGTATTGCAGACCCCGCCCACTTCTTTGACCCTGCCTACTTCTGTTCACTCTGCCTACTTCTGTTGACTCCACCTACTTCTGTTCACCATGCCTACTTGTGTTGCCCTGCATTCTGTCAGTTTGAACCCACCTACAACATGGGGCCCTTTTATTTAGTTTTTTCCAGGGCCACTTTAACTTTCCAGTCAGTCCCTGCCTGGATTCCACCATGTTGTTTCTTAAAGGGGATGTCTCACTTCAGCAAATGGCATTTATCATGTAGAGGAAGTTACTGCAAGGCACTTACTACTGTATGGTGATTGTCCATATTGCAGCAGTTGTGGGATGCACAGCAGTCAGCATGGCTCCACATACCTGTGACAACCTACCAGGACCTTATTGAGTCACTCCGGGGCCTGTCTAGCTGCTGTCCGTGCTGCACACGGTGGTCACTCTGGATATTAATTGGTGGTCATAATAATGTGACTCAACTATGAAGATGAATCCCAGTTTAGATCAATAAACCCAGAGACTTCTTTATCTTATACTGGTGGATACAGATGGAGTAACACATGGATGCTGCACTCACAGAGTGCCAGGCTCCAGTGCACAGGTCTCATCTCTTGAGCCTTGTGAGGAGTCATCATCTCTTTGCACTCACTTCTAATTTACCATGACCACCTCTAAATTCCTCCTAGCGCTCAGAGGAGTGGATTGAGTTTCAACAAAGGATTACAGACGAGAGAACCAATTTTGTTGAAGAAAATCTCAAGCAGATATAGCTTCTGTAGTGCTTTCTGTAAAAAAAAAAAAAAAAAAAAAAAGGCCCCCCAAAAAATTATAGATGTAGGAGAGCTGAATTTGTTCACAATCAAGTGCACATTGCATAAAGATGCAGTCTGTTTGCATACAGATGTAGCAGGGCTGAATTTGTCCATGAAACTATATGTGCTTTTATGGGTTAAATCAAGTGCACATTGCATAAAGGAGCAAAGACAGTTGACATGCAGATGTAGCAGAGCTAAAATGGTTGTGTAATGGTTTACTTTAGTCACCGTTGTAATAAATTGAGTACAGATGAACTCTTAATTTAGGTCCTATGAAAAATCATGTATTGGTCACATTAGCGAACTCAGCCCTGCTATACCTGTAAATAGAAAAACATAATTCAGACATAGCTATGAAAATCATGAATTTGTTATTAAGCCTTCCTACCCATAGTTAAAGGGGTTGTCCCATTTACGTATATGGATGTCGTAGAGGGGGATCCCTTTAAACCAAGTGAAGAGCGTTGTAGTGGCTAACTGGGAATGTCACTGCAATATGTCAGTTGAATGGGAGCAGTAACTGCAGTAACCAGAACTGGCCACTACACACTGGATGGCGCTGTGTAGTTCCAATGCCTAGTGCCTAGTGCCGGAGCTTCTGAAAACAGCTTAACGATGGGGGTGCCAGGAGTCGGACCCTCTCTGATCTGATATTGATTACCTGTCCTAAGGCTAAGTCATTAATAAGTAAGTTTAATTACCTCCTTGGTTCCATCCTCTGTACCTGTTTCCCTGTGACCTTCTTATACATAAACCGCACACACTAAAAGGCATGTAAAAGTCACATATTATAGTGGACGGCACATTTGAGCCATAATTTGTGACTTTTCAATTTGGCGGGGGCGTGGCCTCCTGCAACCCAACAGATTTACTACCACTACCACCCAACCATTTACTACCACTATGCCAGCTTACAGCTGTGTAGATTTTGAATTTCTGGAGCATGGACTACCTGGAGATGCGCCAATTTTATGCTGCATTCTGCACCAATAGACTTTATACCAAGACTGGTGACTGTAACACCAGTATATCTGCCCCAGTCTATTTGCCCCAATATTCTATGTGTGGTTTGACTACTGATTTGTATAGAGGTAAAACTATGTTCCTGTCATGATCTTCACTGCCTCTTTTGATGACTCCCATGATTGTATTCGCCTTGGCAGCAGCTGCCTGGTATTGGTCACTAAAGTTAAAGGGGTTCCATGACTACTGTCAAAAATGAAACTCAGACATCATATAGCACATGACCATACCAGCCCTGTACCTCCCATGGATCCAGAGATCTCCCCATTCATTGCTCTGCTAGATTTATATCAAGCTGACAGCTCAGGAGTGTGTCTGTTCTGCTGCTGCTCAGGGGCGTGTCTCAGCTCTCCCTATCACAGCTCAGGGGCATGTCTCAACTCTCTATCACAGCTCAGGAGGCGTGTCTTCTGCTGCAGCTAAGGGAGCGTGTCTCAGCTCTCCCTATCACAGCTCAGGAGGTATTTGAAGGATGAAACTGAGCATTTGCAGCCTTCTCAGTGAGCAGGACAAAGAAATAATAAGATCAAACAGCAGGTGGCGCTATACAGATACATTTTATTGAATAACTTAGTGGCTGTGCTTAATTTTTAATTACATGCAATTACAAAAGTATTCAGATCTAGATGCTGGTTTGAAAAATGTAGAATATTTTTTGTGGGAAACCCCGTAAATTTTATTGTCCAACAATATCCCAGGCAATATTTGTGTTCTCCATTTCTCCATCCAATCCTCTAGCTTCTCCAACCCCCTCTGGAATATTATATCATCCTCCTCTGTGTTAATTACGTAAAATATTGAAAATATACCCCTGTTCACATTACCCCCTATAATTTGTTTTTGGTCTTATGTGGTAAAGCATTTTAAACTTTCTGCTCAGGCAATGATAGGCTGCAAAGAGTCACAAGGACAATTAGATCATCACGACAAGGAGGAAAATGTCAGACAGTGTAATTATATAAATCAATATATCACTTCTAATTTTCCCCGTGCTATTTAAGGAGAGGACGGTATTATCATTTAAAAGGAGTGTCCATTTTCTGCTGAGAACTAAAATCAGTATATCAGTATAACAAAAAAAAATTAAAGGGGACTTTTCCTGGCTTCAGACAGGCTTCATCTGATACAGGACACAAGCTCACAAAGAGAGTTGTTGCTGTGGAGTCAGTAGTCACCTTGGGACAGTAGTATTTTCAGTGATCTGTCCCTGCACCTGTGAAAAGGCAGACCAGGGAAGAGGGAGATGCAGCTGCAGTTTTCTTCAGCTGTGTGTCTGTGAGGCTGCATGCTGTGAGAGGGGAGAGGAATTGAAATAGAAAGTTATCTGATTGGCTCAGAGCACACAGAAGAGCTCTGACATCACAAGAAGAGACCGCCCACTCAATTATGGGTGGGGATTATATTAGCCCTTCTTATTTTCTGTCAGAGACACTATGGCTTTGCCAGAACTGCCACTGAAAATGAGGGTCAGACCCGGCAAATTCAGGGCTGTTGGCAACTATGTAGGAAGTAGTGCCCCGGACCTGGGAGTACTACAATTTTGTATATAATGTTGTAGTGTAATATAATGTTATGTATTTTGTTTGTATTAATTGGCTGTAGCTACCAGAAGGATTATGGATGGTAAGGGTTAACCAGGAACAGGGCTAACCACCCTGTTCCTTCCCATCTTGGTAGGAGTGGGCTGGTCCTGCTTCCTGCGAGGAGGGGCGGGGCTTCTCCAGAGAGAGGTCTACTTACTGCAATCCTCAAGTTTGACAGCAAATTGAACTGCTGTAAGCAGCATCTATAGACACTACTGCATGGTGAGGGACTACAGCAAAGACACCCACCACCTAGAACATTACTAGGCCATTACAACCTAAGTGCTAAATTACCACCATCCAAACTGTTTCCATAATCCTTACTGGTGCCCAGAGAAGTTTTGCACTTTAAAATCAGCTGCTATTGGATGTATTTGAAGTTCTACGTTTCTTCACATGGTGCACATGGAAAGGGAAGACTTTGCCATTTCTCCAGGTGAAAGCAGCTGATCACATGGGCTCTAAGTGGTGCCATCTTGCCAAACATCAACTCCTCATAGACCCTTTTTACGAAAAACCTATCTGTACCAGACGCCTTTAAATTCCGTATTTCCGCCATTTGACTGCATTTATTGTATAACATAGCTTGTTATATAGTTTGTATGCTGCAGTCAGCACCCTTGACCATGGGAACTATGGAGGAAGTAGTCCCGCCACATAAGCAGACACCAGTATTATAAAAGGCGCATGACGGGGATTTTGCATAGGCCCAGGAGTTTGTAGTTACACCAGTCACAAATATGAAGAATGTAACACGGCCTTGGGTTACTAGATAGCAGTAAACTGTGCTCATGAAAACGGTACTTTGCCCTTTCATCTACTTTTTACACTTTAAAATGTGCTTGTCTTCATTTACAAATGCACCCGGAGCAATGACAAACCTGATCAATTACCGCTGACAGTGTAGCAGCGCGGAGGGCGCGATATACGCTGACTGGACGTCCGATCCAATAAAGGACACTTCTGCAGAGGGCCTATTACTGGTGCAGCGTTGCGGTAAACATCATTTAAGTGTGCCCTATAATGTGGGAATTACATCTGGGATACTGACAGGTCGCATCCTGGAAGAATTGTACTGGTGCTGCATCTATCCAGGCCCCGAGCGATCACCTAAGGTCCGGTCTAGCACAGGATCCCGGCTCTGATGAGATGAATTTGCTTCCCAAGGCATTTTCAGGCTCCGGTGGGAAAGCATTTCTTTACACAATAAGCCCAGGGTGTGAACATGCCTCTGTCTACAGACCTCTGCACCGCCAGACTGCGGTATTCTTCATCCAACCATTGTCCAGTCCTCGCATGGGTTAATAACCCTATTGTGATATTTTATCGAAATTCTCACGCATTTTTTTTTGCAGTGGGGGGGATGGGCACCTTTGGAAATTGGCAGAAAGAAAGAGGGGGAGGGGACATTGGTCACACAGTGTGTTACATCAATGTCTGAAATCACATGTATGCTATACCGTGTAGTCAATCTGATCACCTAGAGGGGTAAAAATTCAGTTCCATGTTGAAATCATTTCAGGAAAAGTTCAGAATCCAAAATCCTCCCTCTGTAATGCAGAAAATAATCATTAAAGGGTAACTCCAGGCTTAATCGATATATCGATATATAAATTTCCCTCACTTTAGAATAAGCATGAATTTAAAGGATTTGTCCAAGATTAATATAAGATGGTTGCTTCTTTGCATGAAACAGCACCTCACCTGTCCACAGGTTGTGAGTGGTATTGCAGCCCTGCCCTATTCACTTCAATCCAGCCGAGCTGCGATACCTGACACCACCCGTAGACAAGTGTGGCGCTCTTTCTGGAGCCATGTTTTTATAATCCTGGGCAACCCCTTTAATATAACTTTCTCCTGCGCTCGCTGTCGCCACCTGCTAGGTAGTGTAGTTTGGATGAGTGACCAAGAGGAGTGGGGGAAGGGAAGTGACTACTACACTACACTGTTTTCTGATTACAGAGAGTAAGGGCTCATGCAAACGAACGTATTTCCTTTCTGTGTCCGTTCTGTTTTTTTTTTTCAATAGGTCCGCAAAAAAAAAAACGGAAGTTACTCCGTGTGCATTCCGTTTCCATGTCCGTATGTACGCTCCTCAAAAAAAAAATAGAACATGTCCTATTATTGTCCACATTATGGACAAGGATAGGACTGTTCTATTAGGGGCCAGCTGTTCCGTTCCGCAAAATACGGAATGCACACGGACGTCATCCGTATTTTTGCGGACCAGAGTTGCAGTACCAGACACAGCCACATGTGTATGTATGGTGCTGTGCTGGGAAACATCATTTTCATTCAGTGTATCAGTATCGGTGAAGGGATAGGCGACCAATATTAAAGTCCTGGAAATCCCTTTAAGTGACTGGTTATAATGCAGTTCAAGTATATTTTAACCCCTTTCCTCCAATCTGGACTGCTATGGGACCCAGTGCTGAACATCTTCTTCTGTTCCCAACATTGATTCACTACAGCCACCATTAGGAGGAGCTCAATTTATTACAGTCTTCATTGATATCAATGGTAACTGTATACATTTCTATGTACTGATCTCCCCCTAGTGGTGGCAGAGGCAGTTTTCTTATGTACTGATGGGAAGCTGGAGATTTGCAGCTATATTAGGAAGGGGGAGAATTTACCAATGCCAGCTGCCTGTGCGGTATTCAGGATGAGCGGCATATTTATGAAGCACCTGTTCCACTTTTACCGAATTTAGAAGTGGGGGAGGGTGAATTTTTTATTACATTTTTTTTTTTTAACCCTTACACTCCCAGGGCGATGCGGGCACATGGCGATGCGGGCACATGGCCGGCAAGTCTCTGCTGTTTGCAACAGCAGAGACTTGCCGCTACTTACCGCCATCGGCGGCGTCTTCCTTGGAGTTTAGATGCCGTGATCACGGCATCTAGTTGCGTCTGAACCCGGAAGCATTCGCTTCCGGGTGGTGGTACAGACACCCCCGTGTGGCCATCGGGGTGTCTGTACACCATATGAAAACTGTAATCCTCGCTGGTGAGGATTACAGTTTTCAAAGTGCAATTCTTATTTCTGGCCACTAGATGGCAGGCCAGGAATAAGAAATGAGCAATTCATGGATTTCTGAGTCTAGAAAATCCCTGATTGCTCATAAAGAAAAAAAAAAAGCCACAATATATGAGCCCATATATGAGCTTTCAAATAGTAAAAAAAAATTTTTTTTTAAAATGTTAAAAAATATATAAAAAATAAAAAAGATATAAAAGTTCAAATCACCCCCCTTTCCGTATAATTAAAAAATAAATACCTAAATAACAATAAATATAGACATTATGGGTATCACCGTGACCGAAAACGCCCATACTTTTAAAATATAAAAAAAAAAAATTCCAATACGGCGAATTGTGTGGCGGAAAAAAGCGTCCAAATGGCGATTTGCCGTTTTTTGTCGCTTTTTTTTTCTAAAAAAAATTAAATAAAAAGTGATCAAAAAGTCATACACACCCCAGAATGATATCAATAAAAACTTCAGATCGTCCCGCAAAAAATGAGCTCCCTATACAGCTCTGTACACATAAATACCAAAAGTTATAGGGGTCAAGATTTGACAAGGAAAAAAAAAAAAAAGGGGGGCAACTTTCTAATTATTTTATCACTATGAAACGCAGGAAAAACTATACATATTAGGTATTGCCGGATTCGTACTGACCAGTAGAATGAAAGTAACGGATCAGTTTTAATGCACATCGAACGCTGTAAATAAGAAACCCGTAGAACTGTAGCAGAATAGCGTTTTCTTTGCAATTTCACCCGGTTTGGAATTTTTTTCCCGCTTCCCACTACACCATATGCCAATATTAAAATGGTGGCGTTGGAAAGTACAACTTGTCCCGCAAAAAACAAGCCCTCATACAGCTATGTGAACAGAAAAATAAAAGAGTTATGGCTGTTTGAAGGCAGGGAGCGCAAAACGAAAATGCATGACCGAAAAAACCTCCGGGAGTGAAAGGGTTAATTGAAAAATTTCTTCCACTGGGAATTGTAGTTTCACAGCAGATGGAGTGCCGAAGGTTAGTGATCCCTGCTCTACAGTATGTCAGCCAGTCCCCATCTTGGTTCGGAATATATCTATAGGGTGATGAGCCTTCCCCTAAACATCCAAAACTCTGCCTGTGTACTCCTAGGGAGGCTGTGGAATATGATAACCGCCATATATACTGCTCTGGACGTCATCTGTATTCACAGTGTTATACACTGCATATATATTTATGCACTTCGGGATGACATAGGATAGAAAAAGCAAAAGAAGGAGAAACAATCAGCTGGGAGGAAGATTTATTAGGAATCAATGTCAGGCATCACAAAGGCTCAGCGGGAAGGCAGTATATTAGATCCATCAGCGCTAATGTCTGTTGCCGTACCCACTGCTCTATAGATGAAGTGGCTGGGAGGATTACAATCATCCACTTTACAGGGAGTCTCCCTATGGAGCATATCCAGAGGCATTTAAAGGGGTTGTGCCAAGTTTGCATGTTATCCCGTATCCAAAGGATTGCTGGGACCCACATCGATCACAAGGATGGAGGTCCCATTCCCCAGATCTGATGGAGCAGCAGGTAAGGTACAGCGCTCGACTATTTCTGGTGGTCCCAATGGTGCCCATGGTGCATGCTCAACCTGCCACTCCACCTTCGGTTGCCACCTTTCCCGGCAAAAAATATCGACCAAGTTAAGCCACACCCTAAAGGGTGTGTGGTTGTGGGGCGTGGCTTAAAATGGGGTGTTAAGTCACTGTCATACTGTGCCCCCAGTCCATATTAATGCCTTCATTTAGTGCCCCCCAGTCATATTAATGCCC